>PVIU01004704.1:0-123035 GCA_004026605.1 Ondatra zibethicus
GGGACACGGAGGGTGGTGAATGCAGCAGCGCTGGGCAGGGAGCTCTCGTTTTCTCTGGAGTTCAATAGGAAGCTAAACATGGATGTGTTTAATCAAGATGGCCCCGCAGAGTTTATTGATTCATTTATTTGTGTATATATTTGTCTATTTGGTTTTTAAGTACTGAAAATGGAACCCAGGACCTTGGATATGATAATGTTTGCATCCTTATCTCTCTTCTCACTTTTAAAATATTTTTTTGAGTCAGAGTCAACTAAATTGTCCAGGCTGGTGGGTCTTGAACTCTATAGCTCAGACAATACTCAAATTAGCAATCCTCCTGCCTCAGCCTCTTGAAGAGCTAGGATGGCAGGCCTGCACCACCAGGTCTAGATCCGCTGAGATCTGAAACTCCTTTTAGCTGCACTGGAGAGTGAGCTACTAGGGCAGGCGTGGAGCTACCTGGCACAGGTGACCAGGCAGGGATGGTGGCTGGAAACAGAGGGAGGTCATGTGGTTAGAAACAAGTTGTGAGGCAGCTCTCTGGAAGACCAGGTTAGGGATGCCAGTGTCCCTAGGACAAGTAAATCCTTGCAGGGGCTAAGCTGGAGCAGGGGATCTGGTTGTCCTTAAAGTTGAAAACTCTGGCACAGGCCTTCAGCGGCACCCTGATGTCTGGGGGAGATGATGCAGGCTGTGCAGCTGGATTGGTGACTGGTACCCAGAGCCCTTGCTGTGTGTTTGTTATGGAGGTGGGGGAGACACAGTGGAGATGAACAAAGCTCAGAGTCAGAGTGCTCTGGTTTGCAGAGGCAGTGGGGTGGGGCTGGCGAGGGGGGCACACACTGAGATCTCCTCCCAGCATCTGCAGCCCTCAGGACTTGTCTCTTTCCCACCCTGTGCTGTGCTGGAGGACCGCGGTGTGGTTTATTAGCCTCGGGGCCACTGAGCCCTGTTCCCCTTGGGCCTGCACCATATCCATGTGAAGACCTGCGCAGTGCATCCTAGCAACAGGAGTACAGGGCTGCAAATCCTGAGACAGTAATTCTTGCTTAGGGATGCTAAGTCGGGGTTGTGTCTAGCCACTGGCTCAAACCTAGGTCTTCTGACCCCAAAGGTTTGACTGTCAGGGGTCAAGTTTTTGGATTTGTTGCAGCTTTAAAAAGAAGCTATTAAAAGCAAAACATGAAAACTCAATAGATTTTTTTCTCTCTCTCTCTGCCCTTGTTTTCCTGGTAAATTATTATTCAAGAGGCAAAATGCCCCATGCTGGAAAAAAAAGATAGTTAAATATTCCCTCTATAGTGAGGGGGAGAAGTAATGAACTTCGGTGTAGTGTACTGCCCCGTGTGGTGCGGGGGTGTCCAACGCATTCGCGGGGAACAGCGCTGGTGGGAGCTCTGAGCTCTCTGTTAATCCTTAGGGTACTGGTTAAACCCAGGCATGGGGGTCTGAGGCATGATCTGAGCCCTGCAGAGATCAAAGGCTCAAGCCCGAGGCTTTCTGCTGGCTTTCGTGGTGTCTCCTACCATCTCCGGGTGCTTCAAGAATCATTTCAGAGCCACCACGAAGCTGGCAGATGTCTTTATCAGGCTTCTGTGTGTACTTATTTATTCAACATCTGAAAACGGAGAGAAGCCTGCTCACTAGACAAGATTAATGACACCCCCAAAGGGAATGAGTTACTCGGAGACTGAGAAGCTGCTCCCCACCCTGTACCCAGGGCTGAGCCTGCATCCTGTATTCGGTAAAACACAGGGGAAGGAGAATCCTGGAGTCAGACAGATCTGTTCAGAGCAAGACTTCAGCTGCCATTCTCTGTGCTACTTGGGCACATGTATTAAGGTCCCCAGGTGTCAAGGTCCCTGTTTACAAGGTGGAGAATTGTGTGAGCTGTCATGTGGAGATACAGATTTGTGTTTCTCCCATGAGGGACAGTCACTGTCAAATTCAAGTCTCCTTATCATCATGACATGCGCCTGACACACAGGGTTAAAGGCTCCTCTACCCATCACACATGGACCATTCATCCATTTGTCTCCCTAGTGCTATGTGAGAAGCCCTGAAGGCTGAGTGGGATGCCCAGGGCCAACGGACACCCACTGCTGTGGTGGGTCCCAGGACCCCCATCTCCCTGGGGAATCCCTTCCACACAGATTCTCAGTGACTCTGTCTTCTGACCTGTGTGGGAAATGGGCCACTTTTCACCTGAGTCCTACACTCACAAAGCCATGTCACTGCCATTGCAGGCTCCTGTGGTGGGCGGCTCTCTGTCATTGGACTGAGCCAGCGCCCAGCATTGCATCCCTCCTTTCTGAGGAGGTTCCTCATTCCTCAGCTCTTCCCTGCCTTTCCTGAGTCCAAGGCAGCCCCACTCTGGGAGATGGTGGTGCAGTTGGCTCTACTGGCCCTCTGTCTCGCCACAGTCCCCGCAGCTTTGGCACAGTAACTGTAAAATGCCCCTAAGAGTCCCTGCCTACTCCTGTGCCCTCTTTCACGGCACTGGGGCCACACGGATAATCTTTAAGGAGCAAAGAGCAAAATTTCCTTTACCCATCTGGAAACACAGAATCAAAGAGGGCAGGTAATCGTCTACAATCACAGACCCAACGAGAAGCGACTCAAGGGAGGAAGGGTTGGTTTTGCTCACGATTTGGGGTCCACAAAGGGAGCAGAAGCCTGGAGGAGTTGGTCATGGCAGGTAGGAGTGTGTGGCTGGGGCCCCTCATGTCTTGGCTGACCAGGAAACAGATAGGAGGGACTGAGGTGGAAGTGAGGTCTGGCTTTATTACCTGCCCCAAGAGCCACATCCTCCTGCTAGACCCACCTGGAAGGTTCCACAGACTCAAGAGAGAAGTTGGGAACCAAGTGTTCAGGGGCAAAATTACACACTCACATACATTGGAGCTCTCTCCTTCTCATCCTGTATCTCAGTTTGGAAAAATCTCGTTCTGGTTGCTGAAACCAAGCAGATACAGGAAATCTCTCTCTCTCTCTCTCTCTCTCTCTCTCTCTCTCTCTCTCTCTCTCTTTCTCTCTTTCCCTCCCTCCCTCCTTCCCTCTCCCTCTCTCCATTCCTCCCTCTCTCTCATATGTCTTTATGTATGCATACATATGTATATTTGTGGGTTTAAAGTCCAAAAAAAATCCAGGTGTCATTCCTTGGGTGTCATCTACTTTTAAAGCATTTCTTTATCTTTATGTGTGTGCTTGCTTGCATGCAGACCACTACAACATGTGTCCAGAGATCACAACACTGCACATAGAAACCGGTTCTTTCTTTCCACACTCAGGATGTTAGACTGAGCATTAAGTGCCTCAATCGCTGAGCTATTCCAGCAGCCCAACATCTTTTTTAAAAAAAAAATAAACATGATCTCTCCATGGTCTGGAGCTTGCCAAGGAGTCTTAGTTGGCTGTGCAGCGAGCAGCCCCAAGGATCCCATCTCTTCCTCCCAAGTCCTTTTGTGCACATGCCTCCACACCCGGCTTTTTCGTTTTTCGTTTTTTACCGTGGGTTCTGGGGGTTGAACTCAGGTCCTTATATGTGCAAGTGCTTTGTTTGGACTGAGCGCCTCCTCGTGCCCAGGAAAACTGTTTTCCTGAGGAACCTCTCTGGAATGCAGATAGCCAGGACTGGTTACCACATTAAGAGTTAAGAGCATGAGGCACTGTCAATTTTTTATATAATTTTCCATTCTTAGGCATGAAATTTGCTGCCGTGTGCTTATGAGAAGTATTATTTTAACCTTTCTAATTCACTTTGCACTACTTTCTGGAGACAAAATTAAAAGTTAAGCATTGGTGTCTCACATCAAAGGCTCAGCGTGCCAAAGGGTACAAGCCATAAAAAATATCTAAGAAAGAACAGTGGCCTTTGAAGGCTTTGAGAATAGAAACACACCGAGAAGGGCTTGGATTGTCCAGATAGACAGATTTCAGAGAAGCAGCCCGCAAAGGTGCGCTGGGAGGGATAAGGGCATGAGACAAGACTGCTTTACAATGAGCTTCTATAGTCATAATCACACGAGACCTGCCTGAGTAGGTTTCCCCAAACCCATCAAAGCAGTGTGCAGTGATAATGGCCATGGCCAAGCTCAAGCGTCTCTCTGCTTCAGAGACTGTGGGGTTTCCCTGTAACCTCAGCACCAACCAAGTGTTTCTCCTTAGTTGGTCTTCCTCTTATATTCTGTGACCAGCTGGCCTAACCCCCATCAGTCTCTCTCCATCCCTTGACTCCTCAGCCTCTGCTAACCCCACTCTGCTCTCTGCTGTGCTGTGGCCCTTGCAGTAGATCCCATGATCTGACAGGAGCAGGTGCTGGTCATCTTCCTGGACCTAGATTTCATCACGTAATCTAACGCAGATTAGCTTCATAAATGACAATGTGTGTTGTCACAAATGACTTTGTTTCTTTCCTTTTTAACATGCGAGCAGTAATCCACTGTGTGTATATATAGCACTTTCTCTTGGTCCGTTCTTCAGTCCATGGACACTTAGGTGGACCCTGTAACTTGGCTGGTGTGAGCAGCTCTGCAGTATACATAGGGTTTGAGAGTATTCAGCAATTTGATTGTAAGTCCTTTGGATCCACAGGCAGTGGTGTTGCTCAACTCCTTCTATTTTTATTTCCCTGAAGAACCTCCATATCTGACTCCATATTAGTGCCACGGCTCACAGCCCCACTGACTGCTCCTCAGGTCCCTCCTCTCTGCCATCACTAACACACACCTTTCATCCTTGCTAGTGTCCTTCTGACGGTGAGCAGGAGCAGCGAGTGGCGTGCCATCCAGTAGCTTTGACTGCACTCACTTCAACTCCCAGCGTATGTAGCAAGGACTTCCCACCTCTTCCTGCCACTGGACCACTGCATGAGGCATGAGAACAACTTGGAGTGCTGAGAAGTTCTGCATCAGAATGAACAGCCGCAGGCAGGAGGGTGGCTTTGCTTTGAAGAGATACCCATGGTCTCCTTTGAGATGCCTGCATCTGGAGAGAACATGGTCCCAGAGCACATGAGAACAGCATTGCAGAAATCCTCCCCACTGCCTCCCAGCAGGAGGACATGGGCCTTTGGCTGAGCTTCGGATGCACTTTTGAAAACACAAAACAAAAATGTGCACATCCCTTGTGCTTTAGTTTTGGCAAAGAACAAATTTGGGGTGTTCTGTCAGGCATCCCATTCTTTTCAGTTCTGGTAGTTCCAGCACAGAAACTTGGGGAGAATCTTCAGTCCTGTTGCATTGTGGACCATGTGTGGTCTTATCTCTCTTCAATAAAAGGAAAGGACCCAGGAGCAGCCTATTTCAGTTGGCTTCAGTGGGCTGTCCAAAAGAATGGAATGTACACCATAGAATGTCACCAATATATGTAAAGGCACACAGGTACACACAAACATGCTAGTACACACACATCTCAGTATACCTACACAGGTGCACACACATGCAAACACATGCACATACACCACTGTGTGTGCACACACATGCACACAGAAATGACAGGCTTTTTCACAATGCCTATTTCTATTTCTTGGGAGCTGTCACCTTCTGTTGCCAGGTATGTGAGTGATGACATCGGACTGAGAGTGACAGACAGGGAGGAGAAAGGTGCCATGTCTATAGTGTTTTAGTGTTCTGTTAGGATCACCCGAAGGTTCTTGGTATTGGGAGTCTCTGATGTCTTTTGACTCCCACCCAACAGTGACCAGAGGGGTGTGTGTGTGTGTGTGTGTGTGTGTGTGTGTGTGTGTGTGTGTAGCAAATGGGATCCCTGCTGGGCATCTCTGGACACTGTCCATCATAGCTGCAGCAGCCTGGCCTTTGCTGGAAAGGGCAGAACTTCAGCATCTTTGGCTTCACACCACCTCATCCCTGCTCTGACCACCAGCCATCAGTGTGACAATTTCTTCCATAAAGAGAGAACCTACTCGCACGGCCTGGCCAGGAGAAAGCAGCTCGGATCCTGCATTCATTCTGTTCTTGATGCTGTGGTCCAAGGTCTGGTAAAAGCAACATTATGAAGAAGGGTGTGTTCTTGACTCTGCTCTGGGATAAGGTCCACCATGCCAGAGAAGACATGGCGGCAGGAACACAAAGCAGGTGACCACACTGCTTCTACAGTGGAAACAGTGGTGGGGACCATGTATGTAAACACATGGGCTTATGACATGCATTTCATAATCTATCTATAGTAGATCCTAAGGTCTGACAGCCTGAAACGACTTAAGGAGGCTATGTGGGTTGAGAATGGGGTTCACAGACAAAGCCCTGGGGACAGTAAAGAGGGAACAGACCTAGAGGACAGGGAGGTGGGAGTGACCAGAGGCAAGTGTGAAGTTCTACAATTGCATGGCCCCAAGGATGGGCAGTGGTGTGCTGGGAAGACAGTGGCCAACCTTGACTGCTGTTCCTCAGACACAGTCCACCCCCTCTGTTTTTGAGGCAGGTTCTCTCATTGGCCTGAAACTCACCAGGTTATCTAGGCTGCTTGGTCACTGATCTTCAGGGACCCGCCTGCCTCTGCATCCCCAGGGCTGGGAGGACAGTAGCATCCTGCCGCATTGGGATTTTTTCACACGGGTTCTGGAGAGCAAAATCAGGTCCCCATGCCTGCAAAGTTTACTAACTTTACTAGCAGAGTCATCTTCCCTCCCATGTGACAAGTTCTATTGTACAGACCACTGTATTCCCAAAGACTGTGGCACATAGTAGGCACTCAACACCTACCTGCTGAGTGAATGCTGGGTGCATATAGTAGGCGCTCCTTACCCACCTGCTGAGTGAATGCTGTGTACACACAGTGGGTGCTTCTTACCCACCTGCTGAGTGAATGCTGTGTGCACTGAAAGCTGTGGTCCCCTCAGGGTCCCTGATTTGGACTCTGGAGAGTCCCCGTGACTGACTTGAGAAGAAGTCTGTTTCATTTCATTTCTTCTGTCTCTCACAGAACACAACCATTTCTCTCTTAATTAAAAAATAAAAAGCGACAATAAAATGTGCTGTTACAGATTGGATGGGTAAAGCGAGCGGCTTGACAGTAATGTAGGAATTTAATTATCGCACAGCAGGCCTATGTAACTCACATTCAGAGGAAGGGGAAGTTGAAGAGGTCCGGTAAATCACTGCTTTGAACAAAGGGAGGGTTCTTTGTAATTGTCCAGTTCCTGCTGATGAGGTCACAGATAAGCCACAAGCAGCTCGGGTGCCATGCACCAAGGGCGTTAAGAGACACACTGCTCTTTATGCTGGGCTGCTGCCTTCGAGGGGCTCAACAAGGTGATGGCCGGAAAGTAGCCGCTGGAGCGTGGCTGGTTGGCATGTCTCCTCACAATCCACACATTCCCACACGTCTCTGTGCTCTCATCTGAGCATCCAGGGCTGAGTGGGTAACACAGGGAAAAAATCACAGCAAGCATGGGCGTTTGCCTGATGAACAGGTTCAGCCACAGTTGCCTGGTTATCCTTTTGCCAGATCTAGGAGATCTGGAGGCAGTTTTGGGAACCCACTCCCAGAGAAAGGTGCGGGTGCAAAGAAACCCACAAGCATTTCATTCTGAGATCACCCTGGGGTATATTAAATGAGGAGAAATTTTTCCCTGTGAGTCCAAAGTGACTTCCTTTACAGCCCTCCCCTCTTCCTCTACAGCCCTCCCCTCTTCCTCTACAGCCCTCCCCTCTTCCTCTACAACCCTCCCCTCTTCCTCTACAGCCCTCCCCTCTTCCTCTACAGCCCTCCCCTCTTCCTCTACAGCCCTCCCCTCTTCCTTCACAGCTCTCCCCTCTTCCTCTACAGCCCCCCTCTTCCTCCACAGCCCTCTCCATTTCCTCTACAGCCCTTCCCTCTTCCTCTACAGCCCTCTCCACTTCCTCTACAGTCCTCCCCACTTCCTCCACAGCCCTGCCTTCTCTGATAGCCATGCTATTTTGTTACTCTTCCCCCAACCATTCATCTTCATGGGAGAAGTGTCTTTGTAATGAAGGAAACAAGAGACCATTTTTCTAGGAAGCAGCCTCTGCCTTCAGGACCACGGACAGCGCCGCACCGTTGGCTCTTGTTCCTTGAGTTTTGGATACTGAAAGGCTCTCTGCCCCTGAGAGCTTCTGACTCACCCACACCAGCCCCTTGCTTGGGAAATGAGCAAACTCACAAGATTAATGAGCTCTCAGGGGATACTTCCAACCTCTACTCGAACCTGCAAAAACATTCATGTCTTGGAATCATTAATGTTTTAATATTTTAAAGCATTTATGAGGGGTCCAGCCCCGTTAGATAGCCCTTGCTATGTACACGCATGTATACACAGGACACACACAAACACACAGAGACATGCTGCTTGTAGCCTTGTGATGAGTGAGTGTATCAGGCATGATTTCGGAGTGACAAATGTTCCCAGCCATCCAGCTTCCCTGCACACAGGTGCCCCTACCTGGGTTGGGAGGGCTCATGTAACTGGTCTGAGACTGAGCCAGGATGGGACTCACCATGCACAGCTTTCTTCCCTGGCATGTTTTTGCTGGTGTGCGTCTGTGTGAGCTGTTTAATTTGCTGCCGTGAGCAGCAGAAACCAGGCAGTACCAGGCTCTGTAGGCGGAGACTGATCATCTGTTTCCCGACTGCTCAGACCCGAATAATCACACAAAACTATATTAATTACAACACTGTTTGGCCTATTAACTCAGGTTTCTTATTAACTACCCTTACATCTTAAATTAACCCATTTCTATTAATCTATGTATCACCATGAGGCTGTGGCCTACCCGTAAGGTCTGGTGTCTTTCTTCTTCGGCAGCTACATGGCATCTCCCTGACTCTGTCTACTTTCTCTCTAGATCTCTGTTCAGATTTCCTGCCTGGCTTTACTCTACTAAGCTACTGGCCAAAACAGCTTCTTTAATAACCAATGATAACAAAACATATTCATAGCATATAGAGGGGAATCCCATGTCAAGGCTCTTCAGGGTGAGAGATGGCTGTGGGAGCAGAACTTCTGCTTCACCAGTGTTCCGAGGGGAAGCCCTCCTTGGCTGTTTGCTGCCATCATGGTTAGGAAGAATTAAAGTCCTTGTGGCACAGGAAGCAGCAGAGCTCACCCAAACTGTCAGTCCTCAGAGAGTCACTGGTGTTTTAGGATCATTTTTATAACATTCCAGGGTGGGGTTTGTGTGTGTGTGTGTGAGAGAGAGAGAGAGAGAGATCCTTGTTTATCTTTACCACCCATCTATTGATCTGTCACCTGTTGTCTAACATCTATTATTTATCATCTATTTTCTTGTCTCTCTGTCCATCATCATCTGTCTATTATCGTCTGTCATCTATTCATATACCTATCATCTATATATAATTTGTCTATAAGTCCAATGTCTTGTAATTATGTATGTATATAAATGTGCATGTATGTGTGTATATATGTATGTATGTATGTATCTATCTATCTATCTACCTATCGATCGATCTACTATCTACCTACCTACCTATTTTTATCATCTACCCCCCCATACACGTTTGCTCTCCTCCCTGCTGAGGACAGAGGGATGTTTGCTCCCCTTACTGGTGGGGAAGATCTGTCTCTGCTTACTCAGGGTCCCAGAGGCTGTTGCCACTGCACTCTGTTTCTCTAGGCAATGAGGTCCTTGGGCTTCTTTGCTCTTGTGAGAGGTTGAAACCAATCTCCAGACCCAGTTGCTTCTCCGCAGGGGAAGTAGGCTCCTTCTGCTTACAGCCATGACTAGGAGTTGGTTCTGGAAGCTGTGAGAGCCCAGCATTCCGTCTCTCACAGCCTCTTGGGGTGAAGAACCAAGCTCAGGGTCTGGGATGGGCAATCCTGGTGCTCCCCTTCTGAAGGTGGGCTTTCTTGGGCTCCCAGAAATGGAACTACATGGGAGAGGCGGTCCAGGACTCCACCCTGACTCTATTGTTTCCGGGATGCCAGGGAGAACCAGTGATCAGGTGCCAGAGGGTCACATGGGGAGTATTTTTTTTCTTTTCTTGTTTCCCCAACTTTATTCAATGGCATGTTCACAGCAGGGATGGGGTGGACGCAAGGTGGGACCTGTCTGTCCTGGAGCCCTGGGGGCACCATGCACTATGGATGGGAGGGAACACAAGGGAAACTTGGTGGCCCCAGCAGAAGCCTGTGTAGCAGGGAGAAGGCAGTGAGTACCTGGGTTCCCCCAGCCCAGGCCCATAATGGCAGGGGCTAATACTGGGCAGAGACTGAGGAGTGGGAGGGGGTGGGGAACAAAGTTTCTTCTCCAGAAGAACCAAGTGGCTAAGCCCTCACCCAGGGCACCAGCCCATAGGGCAACTGGGGGACACTCTGGGCACAGAGTTTTGTCACTCTCTCTTTTCCCTCTGGTGAGGGAGAGGAGGATTTTGGTTTGGGCCAAGCAGCTACCCTGTCCTGTCCCATCCCGTCCTCTGCCAATTAGAAGGACTTTGATGTCTGCTTGAAGATGAAACCTCAGTAAGCCAATGTCTTCATGATGTTGACAATGTTCTTGCCGTCTTCAATGCCGCTGTGTGACCAGCCTATGTGTTGCAGGCTGAGACCCTTGCTCATGTCTAGTAGTCCATTCTTGGGCCAGCAGCCCATGGCGAAGCTGTAGGCCTTTTTCAGATTAATCCACTGCTTGAAGTAATCTGCCACTGGCAGGCCTAAATAATGGCACTGGCCTGGGAGCATGACTTTCAAGTCCCAGTCTCTGCAGGTGACAAAAATTGACTTGACGTTTGGAGCTAAGAGGCCTTCCTTCACCATCCACTCATCAACCCTGTCCAGCACTTGCTGCGGCCTTGGCTTGCCACCCACCACGGCTTGAATGACCCTGGTGAGCTCTGTACAGAAGGGGAGTAAGCTGTGAGTGGACTACAGGCTGGACATACGTGTGAAAGGTACAATCGATTTCCATGGTATGGCCATTTAACTTCAGGATGGGGAACTCAATGATTCCCTCCATGCACTCTGACCCTGACTGGATGTAAGTATTTCTAAGGAGTAGAGAGTGAGGAGGGATGGTGAAAGTTTGCCTAGCATCCATTGCCTTTGAGAAGGTGGACCTCTGGATGGTGGTGTCCCAGCACTGGGATGCCAAATTCCAGTGTCCACTTGGGGACCCACCCTGCTATCACTGTTGGGGACCCACCCTGCTATCATCCCAGGCTGACTCTGGCCTCCACATCCAGCCTACTCCATCTTCTGAGCTATAGTATTTCAGCTGTGGTCATGACACATCAGTCACTCAAATGGCACCCCCCCAAAGCTTGTGTATGGAAGACTTTTTACAGCCAGCGGGCCAGAGGTTCCCTGAAGTGGTCAGTGACCATCTTTGCCACCATATGGACAAACTACCTTGGAATTCAGTCAGTGGAAATCAACTAAGTCTGTCTGTCTACTGTGAACACATGTACCTGGCTTGGTCATAAATCACTAGTCTTGGGAATCGGTAGGGTGTGCGTGTGTGTGTGTGTGTGTGTGTGTGTGTGTGTGTGTGTGTGTGTGTATGTGTGTTCATGTGCATGAGATCAGAGGTTCTTCAAGAAGCCCCCATCCTGTTTATTGAGACAGTGTCTCTCTCTGGCCCAGAACTTACCCAGTAGCCTAAGCTGACTGACCAACAAGCACCAAGGATGTACCCACCTTCACCCTCTCAGGCACCTGGGCGTTATAAGAGTATGCATTGTTGTGCTCAACTTTCTGAACTCAAACTCGGGACCCCGTGTTTGCAAGGGAAATACTTTCCTGACTGAGCTGTTTCTAGCTCTGCTTTATTTGTATGAGATCTCTGTCTTTTATAGCTGCAGGAGCTCTGGTTGGTACATCTGCCTCTTCTGTCCCAACCTTGGTTTGAAGAACCATCAATGATGCTGGACCAGAGCTCTGAACTCTCTGAGGAGAGTGCATAGCACTTTTTGGACTCTCTTTCAGTAACAGTGGAGTTGAGTGACCCAGAACACCATGTGGTATCCAGGGACAGTCGTGCACAGTGGTGGCCCTCAGGGGCCTATGACCTCCCTCCTCAAGTGGGAGCACATAGGGATTGTTCCTGGATGTATTCATAGCTCAGGTACAGATGTGCACTCTAAAGATTTCAATGTTTAAGTCTTACAGTCTACAATAGTGTTGAAATAAGCACATATACTTTTTCTGTGACTCCTTAATCTACGACCAAAGCTGCTTC
This sequence comes from Ondatra zibethicus, assembly GCA_004026605.1. NCBI lineage: Eukaryota > Metazoa > Chordata > Mammalia > Rodentia > Cricetidae > Ondatra > Ondatra zibethicus. The sequence continues at coordinate 12,156 of PVIU01004704.1, forward strand.
TCAGAGCTGGTGGCAATGAACTTCATGTTTATTGAGCCAACTTCAAATATTTGAAGATGTCATTGGCAGTGCTTATCACCTGCCCCGGGCATCCCTGAGTCCACATTCCTGGGGAACATTTAGTATGCTTTCTCCACAGGTAGCAATAAAATAATGGGGCGAGTGTTTGGAGAAGTCCTGGCTGCAGAGTCACTTCCCGGAACAGCTTTCTTAGCAGTGCAGAGTCTTTGAGGTCAACTGAAAAAGAATCCTGGTAAGAGGACTCCCAAGCCAGACTGTGGTGAGGAGGTGGCCTCGGGGAGCCTGGCTGGAGAGGGAGGAGTCAGGAGGGTCTGGAGAGAGTCCAGCTAAGGTTCAGATCTGTCATCATCAGAGGCAAGGTGTGGTATGGTCTTGTTTACCTTCACAGTCCTGGAGGGGATCTCATACTTGGACAGTGTTGACTAAGTGTGAGAAAAGTCACAGGGGAGATGCTCCAGGAAGAAAAGACATGTATGCCTATCCCTTTACATACACCACATACACAACCATACATATATGCATACACAAACCAATACACACATATACACACCCTAACTATACACCATATATATACATGCATACACAAATCACATACACACATATACACACCCTAACTATAATGCACACTGTCAGCACATAAATACGCAATGCATACCCCCACATACATACACACATACACCACCTATATATGCACATATATTCCACATATATGAACATCCCATGTATATATACATACTCACATATATACATATATGTATACCCTCATCACACCTACATATGCATGCACCCCACATACATACAGCTGTATGCCCCACCTATATATAAGTATACACACTGCACATACATATCCCCCATTCATACATGCACACAGACCACATATATACATGTAAGCACATTACACACACACAAACGATACAGGGGTATGTGGAATGTGTAGAGCATGTGGTGTGGTGTGGTGAAATGTGTACATAGTTCAGGATGAATTGACAGCCATGGGAAATATGGGGTGCGTAGAATTAGATTATGCAGAGGAACCAGGAATGCCCCAGGTCCTCCCAGTGGCACGGCCTAGAGTAGACTTTGATACCGGAATGCACCATCTTCCTCTGTGAACCAACATGGTCGCCAGCATAGCTTCTATAGGTTCCTGAGCAAGATGAAGCCAGGACACACTGCTGCCTCTTGGCAGGGGGGAGGCTGTCTAAGAGCACCATAGCTCTCTCCAAGGTACAGAGGCCCTGATAGCCCAAGGAAAAAAATGGATGTAAGTTTCTACCTGAATTTAATGGAAAAGAAAGAAAAGACCATGTCTCAGTCAGGGTTTCTTTTACTGTGATAAACACCAAAAGCAACTTGTGAGGACGGAGTTTATATCATGTTACAGTTTACGGTTTATCTCTGGGGGAGGTTGGGGAAGAAACTCAAGGCAGAACCTGGAGACAGGAACTGAAGCAGAGGCCATGAAGGAACATTGCATATTGGTTTGTTACCTATGATTTTCTCAGCCCTTTGCCTTACATAATCCTGGACCACCAGTGCAGGGATAGCATTGCCCACAGGGGGCAGATAAGTCACTAATAAATGTAAATGCCTCACAGAGTAGCCTACGGGGCGATCTGATGGAGGCGTTTCCTCAATGAGGATTCCCTCTTCCTAGATGGTTAGGTTTGTGTCAAGTTGACAAACAACCAATACAGACCCCAAGGCTGTGGACTCACTACTTGGTCAGGTCCATCTTTAAAAATTCAGCCCAAGCATGGACTGGACAACAGAGTCCACACGCGAACTCCCGTGCTGTCCTAGCAGACAACAGTGTCCACACGCAGGCTCCCGTGCTGTCCTAGCAGACAACAGTGTCCACACGCGAGCTCCCGTGCTGTCCTAGCATGCATCAATCCTGGGGAGACAGCAGGGGAAGCTGAGGCATTACAGAGCCATCCAAGGATTTATGTGCAGCCTGGTCAATTTCTTTAAAAATTTTCACTTTACCAAATGATGAGTAGCCAGAGAATGTCCCCTCTCTGGTCTCCTATCATTCTCTCTGTCTTGCTATGTACCTGTGTCACAGTTGGTAGCTTTCAGAGAAGCAGCATTTCTCACTGAAGTCCACACACAGTGAGCACTTGGTTGGCTATATGACTGTATTTGAGCAAATATCTAGCGACCTGAATCTACCTCCCCCATGTTGTGTGGAGCAATTCAGTGGCCACAATCACCCGGGGCTTTTGCACATTTCCTCCCTTCTGCCTCAGTTAAGGTTTCTACTGCTGTGAAGAGACACCATGACCACAGCAACTCTTATTAAAAAAAAAAACAAAAAAAAACTACCTTTTAGTTAGGATGGCTTATATTTCAGTGCATTATCATCATGGTGGGACATGATGCTATGACGGAGAAAGAGCTGAGAGCTCTACATCTTGATGCAAAGGAAACAGGAAGTAGTCTGAGACACTGGGCATGGCTTGAGCATATATGAGATCTCAAAGCCCACCTCCACAGTGACACACTTCCTCCAACAAGACCATGCCTACTACACCAAAGCCATACCTCCCAATAGTGCCACTCCCCATGAATTTATGGAGGACAATTAACATTCAAACTACCACACTTTCTTTATTCTTTATTTGCAAGTGTATGCAGTGCATGTGTGTGCGTGTGTGTGTGTGTGTGCACACATGTGGAAACCAGAGGACTGCCTTTGTTTTCATTCCTCAGGTCTCTCATTGGATAGCTGCCCACAAGTAGGCACGGCTGCCCAGCTGGGCGTGGGGGGAACAAATCTGCTTCTCTCTGTCTCCCCAGCAATGGGATTATGAGATGTGCGCCATGTCCATTTCTCTCATGGGTCTCGGGGGTCAAACTCGGGCCCTCAAGCTTACATAGTAAGCACCACACTGACTGAGCTACCTGCCCCCGGAACTGAATCCCCTTTTGACAAATGTTCCTCTTCTGCTGACAGCTTGTTTGAATTTCTGCATCTTGATCTATCAGTGAACCTGTGTGTCAGTCAGCTCTCTGTCACTGTAACAAATGCCTGAAGCAATGAGTTAAGAACAAGAAAGATGACTGTGGCTTGCAGTTTGGGGGTTCTAGCAAAAAGGTGGCACCATACCCTCGGCCTATGGTGAAGAAGAGCATCATGAAGGGAGATGTGGTGAGCCTCCAGTGCTCACCTTAGGGCCAGGGAGCAGAAAAGAAGCTGAGGAAGGATCCAGGGTCCCAGAGTCTCCTGTGTGACAAGCCCAGTGAGCTACAGATGTCCCCCACCAGAGAGTTCCATCCACCTATCTTTCCACGCTGAGGGCCTTTAATACTGAGTCTTTGGAGAGCATCTAGACATTCCAAAGCACTGTACCCTCTAGCCAAGTCCCATCCTGTCTATCATCCTCTGGACAGAGTGGATTGGCAGCACATCTGCCTCCTTCCATCTGCACCCTTATAGGAGGCCCCTGGCCCCAGTGCACATTGCATCCTTCATAGTCCACTGAGCTGACAGGATTTATTGATAGCATTCATTGAATGCTCCATGCTGGAACCTGGGAGCATGTATGTGTCATCGATTCACAGTGCCGAGAGTGATGTACAGACATTATCTCACCACACCTCAACCTAAAGTACACCCATCCGAGAGTGATGAACAGACATTATCCCTGACCACACCTCATCCTAAATGACACCCACCACAGCTGCAGGGTGGCTTGTCCCTTCTTTGTTTCAGATGGGGTTCCTGGCTCAGTTGTGGTGTCTACTCTGGAATCTATCGAGTATCTCTGTCCTCCAGAGCCTCTGTCTTTCCCAGGCTTGGAGAGTGGATCCTTCACCTGCACATGACTGACACTCCCTGTCCATGAGTGCCTCGAGTTATGAGTTATGAGCTGCATCTCTCCACTGAGCTTTAGAGCTAAGTGGGACTGTCCAAAGCAAGTTGTGGGGAACGGAGATGGTACATCAAACCCTAAGTCCCTTGGGTTATTTAAATAGTAGATGCTAATAACTGCCTAACACGTGGATTAGAGCAGTAACACCAGCCTAGAAACTGTTGCCAAAATTTGCAGGCAGTCACCTAATCCAGCCTGCTTGCTGTTTAGAATCAACCAATAGCTTCTCCTTGCCTGAGCAGGGTGTTATGGCCAAACAAGTCTGAACAAGAGCCATCTTTTTTAAAACTATGCAAAGAGGGCTATCTGTACTGGGGAAAAGCTCTTTAATTCTCATGTATTCATAGGTGTGAGCAGTCATGGGACTAAGACAGGCAGCAGTGAAGGAAAGGGGGATGGGGGAGAAAGAAAGAAAAAAATGAAGAAAACAAGGAAGGGTGAATGGAAGAAAGGAAGGAAGAAAAAGAAAAAAGAAAAGAAGAGTGGAAGAAAACAAGGAAGGAAGGGAGGGAGGGAGAGAGAGAGGAAGGAAGAGAGAGAGGGAGGGAGGGAGGGGAGGAGGGAGGGAGGGAAGGAGGGGAAGAAGAGAGGGGAGGAAGGGAGGGAGGGAGGGGAGAGAAGGAGGGAGAAAGGAAGGAAGGATGATGACAGGTTTCACAGTCCTCCTGTGGCTCTTCATTCTTGGCCTACTGGGTCAGTGCTGCCTGCCCCAAAGGGTCAGAGGTGGGAGAACAGAAAAGAAGAATCCACACAACACGATTCCACAAGTTGCCTTAGTGGCCTCAGCTGTTTTCTCTACTGCCAGTGAGCTATGCCCACACTGCCTGTGACTGTATTAGACCCCCGGGTCCTATGTCCCATGGTCTAGTGTGTCCCCAGATATGTCCCTGACTCGCAGCCGACTTAGGTCACCCCATTGACCTGGAGCATGGGTTCTTGGTCTACCACAGGTCTCTGGGGGCAGAGTCCAGGGTATGGATCTGCCTTGGACTTTCGCAGCACCCAGGGAGTTTTCTGCCTGCTCAGGTCTGAGCTCATGGGATATACCAATACCCTTTGCATTGTTTCCCAAAGATCCCGGCTTTCTCAGCTAACAAAGCTAAAGCTAAGTCTAAATGACCTTAGGGTTATAGAGGTCAGGAAATTTTCATACAAAGGAAGCCCACTGTGATCTAGGGGCCACAAGGACTCCCTAAGATGTGCTGCTGGACCGTCCAGAGAGGCGGGGTTTGGGCACAGAACAGATCAAACTCTAGGACTCCCATTCAAACACAGGCATGGCTGTCTCTAGAAGCTGGACCTGGACAGGATCGGCTAAGCCTTTTGTACCCCGCTTTCTTTCTCATAGAATGACAATCTATAGCACACAAGCATAGAGGATGGAGACCTCAACTGATTGGGTTTAGCGTTTAGACTCTAACCTGTCAAGATAAAGAATGGACTGCTGCTTGCTGTATCTCTGGAATCCATTTTTCTTTTCTTCTTGCCAGTATCTTTCCTGTTCTTTCCTCTTTGGTAGCCACACATCAAAGCAAACAACCCAAAACATGTGATACGCATGTATGAAATAGCACACAATACAACACACACACACAAACACCACTGTCCTTTCTGTCTCCATTAGGATGCCAGGGTGTTTAAGGAAGAGACACTCAGTCTATGGGAAGCCAATTTTCTCACCCAGGAATCTGGGACAGTGGTCGCTGGTGTTGAGGAAGGACTCTGGTGGGACCTCCCTCTCTTCCCTTTAGGCCTCCACGCTAGAATTGGGCTCACTTCCCCTGTAGGCCTCCACGGCAGAACCGGGTATCTCTCACTCAGAAAGTCTGAGACTGACGTAGTAACTGACCCGTCTGCTGTGTCTGTTGGTGCTGTTGCTGGGCTGAGAACAAGCCAAAGAGGAGATGGTTCTCTAAGGATCTACCCACTGAGACTGGTGACATTGTATCTCCGTGAAGATCGGTGCTGTCTGGGCAAAAAGGAAGATGTGGTCCCCAAGTGGCAATGTGCCTTGTATTCTCCTCCAGCCAGGCTTTGCCTCCAGATGTACCCTGCTATTTTTCTTTTGCATGTGTACACTTGTGTGCTATGCATACATGTTTATAAGCATGTTTGCATGTTTATGAGTACATGTATGTTTGATGGTATAGGAGGGGGGATCTGAAGTTGACACTAGCACTATGCCTCAACTGTTCCCCACTTTACTTCTGAAAGCCAAGTCTCTTAATTAAGCCTAGAGCTCATCAGTCATTTGGTCTAGTTACCCAGCTAGCTCTGGGGAGCTCCCACCTCTGCCTCTGGAAGGCTGGGATTGCAGGAGGCCATCACACCTTTCTGTGGGTTCTGGGGACCCAGACCTTGGTCTTCACGCTTGCACAGCAAGTGATTCATTTACTGTGCCGTTACCCTGGTTCCTTTCCCTTATCCTGACTGTGCATCCACCCATCCCCTGTAGCATGGCGCTGACACTGAGAGCAGACTGCGCATGCTTGTTCTTAGAGGGCAACTCCCCATGATGCTTGGTGTGAAAGCAATCAGTTTTCCCTGGAAGCAGGGGTCCAGTGGGGACAGCCTCCAGCACTGCTGTCCACAGAGGCAGCTTCTCTTAGGATGCCTTCCTCTCTCTCTCTCTTTGACCTTTTACCCCAGACTTCTCACATGGGAGTGAAAGCTGTAATTAATGCTGAAACTAAGACAAAGACCATGGGATGTCACTGGGGGGGACACATGGGACACAGGCCAGTGCGAATGGCACAGATTCTAGGTCAAGGGGTCAGGCTTCCTCTAGACACAAAGCCACAGGAAATGGACACTGCAGTTTGCAAAAGCTGAGGCTCACACAATGAGATCTTGGAACTTGATTCTGCTGTGTCCATCAACCATGTCCTGGGACAGAGCCAGCCAGTGACCTCAGGGACTATGGCACCTGTGTGGAGGAGAGGCCGCTTGTTGGTTCCCAGGCACCCGGCTAGCTTAGACTCGAAATAATCACACAGAAACTGTATTATATAAAACACTGCTTGGCCCATTAGCTCTAGATTCTTATTGGCTAACTCTTACTTATTAATTTAACCCATCTCCATTAATCTGTGTATCACCATGTGGCTGTGGCTTACTGGCTAAAGTTTCAGAGAGTCTGGCTTCTCCCTCACTCTGCCTTCCTCCTCCCATGCTATAGGCCAAGCCAGTTCTTTATTCATTAACCAACAAAAGCAATACATGGACAGAAGGACCTCCCATACCACACCCGGGCCTCCTGGAAGACCCCAGATGAGGAGCCCAATGTCATGCAGCAAGCACCTGGGATGCAGAGCCTCCTGGATGCTGTATGAGAACACAGCTTGGGTGAACTGCACGCATGTGTCTGCTGGCATCTCCGCAGTCTCTAAATGGCGATTGGGGTATAATCGGGTTGGTGGTGACCTGACCCCATGAAGCAGCCTCTCTCTGATCATCACTGAAGTCTGCCATGATGGCAACTCAAATCTTATAGGGCTCATGGCTTCTTGCAATATGAGGAAACTCTACTTCACACATTTATATGATGGGCAAAGAGCTGGATAGATGGGTGGAATGGGTAGACCAAATGGCTAAGAATGGTAGAAAGAAAGAATACACAAATATACAAACGGATCAGTAGATTATATAGATGACAGTTAATAGGAGGTAGCTAGCTAGCTAGCTACTATATAATAGATAATATATTGTAGTTTACATGTAGGTATACATATATGTATACATGTAGGTAATTTGGTGATAGACAGAGAGATGTAATAGACAATAAATATATAACACATAGTTAACATAAGAGAACACTAGCCAGTTATGAAAGCTGCAGATAGATTTGAGGCACAGGAATAGTTGGGAGCAATGTTCACACATCATCAGTACTGTGGCTCCCACTGACCCTCCCTATGTGTGTAAACTCACATTGCCTTCTTCAGTGCTGTCAGTCTGGAAGACCTTGAATCTGCTGAACCCTGGTTGTGAAGCGAGCAGGGTGCCGCCTTTGCCCTCATGGATTTTCTATGGCTGATACTTCCGTGATAGGGAGGCAGAGTATATGGGAAGATCCCTGGGGTGTCCAGGCCAGACAGTGTAGCCAATCAGGGATCTCTGGCTCCAGAAAGAGACACCATCTAAAACTATAAGGGGAGCATAACATAGGGAGATATCCACACCAGACTCTGGTCTCCACACTCACCAGCACACACATGCACAGACATACACATGTGCACTTACACATACACTCAGAGATACAGAGCAGGGAGTCAGGAAGTCCCATCTCCTCAGAAAGGGCCCAATAAGGCCAGACCCTGTCAGTTCTCATCCCCGTGGTCTGTCATGAGCCTTGTCAAACCTCAGATGACTTCCAGCTAGGAGTAACCCTTCTGGTTATGGCAGAGACAAGGCTTCTAATGGCTCTGGTACCTTTCGGCTTCCTTGCTTCCTAAGCCCAGTCCTGTAGCAGCCTGCTGGACCATGGGCCACCAGCCTCCAGAATTAGTTTCTCTCCACCCCTCTATCTCTGAAACAAAGCACATTCTTGTATGGTCCATCCACTGGCCCTGATGCCAGAGCCGGTGATGGGGAAAAAGTGCTGGCGATGTGTGTTTGGGTAGAAGTGTCACCCCAGCCCCTGGCATCCATATACCAAAAGAGTCTGGAATGTTCTGATGGAAGTTCCACTCCAAGCCCCTCCCCTAGGAGTTGCCTCAGTCCAGAGTCCACCCCGAGAAAGACCTCCAGATGATCACCCCTCCCCAGAGATGCTCAAGACCACTCCTACAGGATATTTAAAAAGCCCTCCCAGAAAACAAACATGTGGTTTTCCAGTCTTTCTTTCCCATCTCCTCTCTGGGTGGCTGGAAAACCATTCAGGAGCATTTGTATCCATTAAACCTGGGCTTTTTCTAATTCGGTTTGGTTTGGTCTGATTTGAATTATTGTGTCAGCAGAGAGGCTTATTGGGGTACAGAAACTCTTCAATGTGAGCAAAGCTGCCCCCCAACCACCAATGTGTAGGGGCATAGGACTGATCCATGAAGCCCTATGAAGAGAATTTAGCCATGAAGAGAACTGAGGCTCATGGGCTGGAATAATGAGATCATGACACACAGGAGCTTCACTGTTTCCTGGGACAAAGAGTGTTTGAAAGACAGACTGGGAGAGAGAGAGAGAGAGAGTCCCATTTCCTATTTCTTTTGAACATCTGGAACTATAAAGAGTGTTAATTCTTAAGTGGCCACTAGGAATGATGGAAGACCCCAGTTATCCATTTAGTGGGTGATTATGAAGTCGCAGGCTGTGTGAAGTCAATTTTTATAGCTTGCTCTCGACCCCCCAAAATGCCGTGCTCTGAGTAAGGCTTTTCATTCATTGTGTTTCAATTAGGAAACTAAGTGGGAAGGGCTCCACACTCTCGCTCCATCAGCAGATTTTCTCTTTGAGTGTCTTTTCATAATATAATAATTCTGCATTCAAGCTGAGAACGCCATGCACTCACTCTGGAGTCCTGTGGCAATAGGCTGGGTTTTCACTGCTGGGCACGATCTGCTAATGGGCACTTTATGGCTAAGTGTGTTGTCCCTTCAGGAGAAAAATAATTTCATCCAGCACATGTCTAGTCTCCAAGTTTTCTGATCAGTGCTGCTGTTGGGCTCACAAGAGTCATTTGTAGGCTTTCCAAGTGAGATGCCAGTAACTCCCCTGTCCCCAGGTAAGTGGGGGGGGGATGCTACAGGCAAAAAGCTGTGTCTCCTAGGGGTGGGAAGAGGCTGTTCTGTGATGGAGTCTCTGTTTATCTCACAAGTGTCATCTGCCATGATGTGTCTTGATGTTTGTGCTAACGTTCCCCAGGTTAGAGCTGTGGGGATGGTGGCCCAGAAAGGAATGCAAATGGAGGACCTTTACTCAGAGTTCTGAGCCTTGGTCCAGAGAGGTGGCAAGGCCTCTCCAACAGGTAAAAGTACTTGCTGTGCCAGCCTGCTGGGGAGTGGGGGGTTGTATGGAGCGGGTCTCTTTGTTCTGGATGCCTAACTAGCTTACAACCGAAATAATCACACAGAAATTATATTAATTAAATTACTGCCTGGCCCATTATATCTAGCCTCTTATTGGCTAACTCTCACATCTTGATTTAACCCATTTTTAATAATCTGTATGTCACCATGAGGTCATGGATCACCGGGAAAGATTCAGCATGTCTGACCTGGCAGCTCCATGGCGGTTCTCTCTCTGCCCTTCTTCCCAGCATTTAGTTCTGTCTACTCCACCTACCTAAGTGCTGCCCTATCAAAAGGCCAAGGCAGTTTCTTTATTCAACCAATGAAAGCAACACATAGACAGAATAACCTACACCACGGGGGCCTGATTCTCCAGAACCCATGGTAGAAGGAGAGAAGCAATTCTTGGAGGTTGTCTGTTACTGGGAATGGGGTGAGGACATGAGTCAAATAATCCCAAGCTAACTCCAGAAGATTCCTGTTATTATTCTTTATTGTAAGGGGAAAACTCATGGAACAGGAAGTCCAACCTCAGGTGTATAACACAGGAACAAGAGAGAGCAAGCACTGGGCAGACCCGCAGTTTTCTCTGGGTACCCAAAAGGTCATACCCCAGCCCGGTCCAGCCTCTTAAAGGTCATTGGCTGAAGGAGGTTCCCCATCACTTCCCCACTTTGTATAAATAGGAGATTTATAATTCCAAACCCAATGTAAAACTATATACACTAGGAACAGATATCAAATATAAAATTAGAATTACAACCAGCATAAACAATATTAAGTAAGGAATATATCCTAATGTTTTAATAAACATTCAATTCTAAGGAGTCTAAGTCTTGTATTGGAAATGGCTTCACTAGATCATAAGAGTACGATAACTACAACTGTCTAATCTTCAACCCTATCGAAGGCCTGAGAAGGGAGATAATATAACTTGAGTAGGCAGGAAGTGAAATCAAGCAACTTCTAAAATGTGCAGTAGATGACAGATACAACTGGCTACCTGAGCAATCACCCAAAGTCTCATTTGCAATGTTGAAGCAACCAACTTTGGCTAAGGACTAGCGTAACTGACAGACCATTTTCAGAGGCAGGAAAATTTTCAGAACCGTCTTACTCTGTCTTGGCAAGGTTTGGCAGACCTTTTCCTTGTGTCCTGCTTATCCAGTCCAGACACTATATACTTTGTCAGTGGTAGAGGCATGGGCAGTTCCTTGCCCAAAGGCCAATTGTGCCAAGAAGAAAACAAACTCTAAGCAGAGTATCTTCAGTGCTCAACATCCTCTCCGGAATAAATCGGCGCTGTCAGGAGCAATCATGTCTCATGTCAACAGAACCCTAAATTATTTAGGGTTCTACAGATTTTTGAAGTGATTGAAGATTACCTACCTATGTAGAATATAATCTCTAAGTATCTAAAGAACCTAATTAATCTGACTATAACAAACATGAATGACTATTGACCTATAAAACTTAATGCCTGTATAGCTTAAAGACTAAGACTTCCTATCAGAATATTAAATAATCTGTAAACAATTGTGCAGTAAATAAGGACAATGACCTCAAAATGTAAACAATGTATAAGTATCTTGATCAGAGGTAGAAATATATAATGCAATATGATAAATACATCCTAAAATTGTATCAATATACAAAATGTCTTAAACAGAGGTAGAAACATGCATGCATATAATCTGACAAAATAACTTTGCATAGGTGTACAAATATTGTAAACAGAAATAGGAGCATATTCAATATAACGAATATAATTTAAACTTGTAACAATATATAAGAATCTATACCAAAGTAAATTGTCCATAAATAATAGCTCACAATATTCACTCTATGACTCACTATTATTATTATTAGTGTAAGTTCACACTAACCTACCTATTATCCCATTCAATTTTCCCTCCTTTTTTTTTCAAGGAGATCCCTGGGCCTACATAATTTCCACCCCAATCTTCTAACCTATACAAGTAATCAACCCCTAAATGGTGTCCCCAACCCTGAGGACAAACTTTGTTGGGAGAGGGGATGTCGTCTTCTAGAACCGCTTGTAGCTGTCATGGGGGTGATGTTCTTTCTAAGGGATTCTGTAAAAGTAAAGCAATGGTTAAGTTTCAAGATTACTGTTTAGTATAATTATAAATGATTTCTCAGTAGTCGATGGGGTTTATCTAAAGTTCTAATTTGGCGTTCTGGCCAGAACATTGTGAGAAGGTGCACCATTTGAGCAGTTGGTACCCAAAAACAAGTCTTAATAGTAGCGCTATCAGCACCAAGAAGTCATCTCAACCAGGTGGAGTTGTTCCACCTTTTTCTGGAAACTTTAAAGATTACTGCAAGAAAAGGATCTGTAGGAAACTCTACTGTTAATTGTGGAAAACTTAAACATTATTCACATAGAGATATATTTAATGAAAAATACAATACAGATAAAATAGGTATGGAGAAAGTAAAATTTTTTCTAAATTCTTTTTCTTTTTGTCCCATACCAGATGGCTCCTAACATGAGACAGAAACTCTGAATTTTTCTTTAAACAACATGCTTGTGTGCCCATTCCCATGGCTGCACACATACGCACACACACAAACATATGCACGCACACACCCACATATGCATGTATGCACAGACAAGTACTCACCAAACCCACACAACAGTAATAGATTAAATTAAAGCAAAAGAATTCTGAGCTTCGGTTTACTGGTCTGTGAGGAGGGAATGGTCAAATGTTAGTGACGTTCTCATTGCTCTGATAAGGAGCAGCGTAATGCAGGAAGGATTTATTTTGCTGCAGAGTAGAGGGTGTGGTGTATTGAGGATGGAAGGCGCAGTGATGGGAGTGGCTTTCAGGAATGTAAAGTTGCTTGTTTACATCTCAGCAGGCCAGGAAGCCAGATGGGACAGGAAACAAGGGAGAGCTATTAACCTAAGCCCCCAACCCTGCTAAGCACTTCTTCCAGGCCTTTAGCCAGGCCCCACCTGCTAAAGCTCACACAGTTTGCCAAAGCAGAGGCCCCAGCTGAGAACCACATGTCCAAATATGCGAACCTATGAGGGCCGTTTTATATACAAATAGCGTATATATATATAACAGTCATGATACTTATTATCTCAGATGAGTGTGTAAATTAAATGAGACGAGTGTGGAAGGACTGAGTGTGGTCTCCATCCTTCAGAGTCCCCTGTCCTGACGGTCTCTGCTTTACTTCCCTCGGGAGCCATCCTGTGTTAAGGGAATGTGTCTTCTGACCTTGGCTATCAACAATGGACACCCTGGTGGAGGCAGGGATGGCGGTGGGGTGAGGGTTGGGGGACAGAGACAGCATCCATGTCCTTCTCTTTTTTTTTTTTTCACAATCTTGCTGACGTCATTAAAACCAGACTTACCCAATGTTTGCTGTTCTCTGCTGAGAACATCTATGCAGAACACAGCACTATTGCTGGTGAGACCCAGGAGACACTGAGGGCAGGATCCATGTCTTCTCTGCAGAACAGGGGCAGCTCAGGGGTGGGATTGCCTCATAAAGAAGAGTTGAGGCAAAGCTGTGACTCAAGGAGCCTTCAATTCAAGGTGCTTCTTCCAAACACTTGTATCACTTACAACTGCTATGCCTGAATCCGTGAAGTCCCCCAAAAGCCCACAAGGAGACCGAGTCCTGTATGTAAAATAAATCTGTCTCTCCGCATGTCCAGTGTATTGGAATAAACAGAGAGCCCTGAGCTCAGTTAAGACTAGGGTTTTTATAGTAGTAAAGGTGGGGGTGAGGGGTTTCTGAGGTTCAGGACCCCGACTGGCTGACATTTGTCTAGGGGTGTCCTGGTGAGTGTGTGCTGGCAGGTGGTCCTATCTACAGTGGTTGGAACGTTAGGCATTTCCTTTGGATGGTCTGTTTTTGGGTGGTGCTCGGGTAATCTCAGTTTGTGGTTCTTCCTGCAACCAGGTATTGCTTCAGGGTAAACTACTGAGACTCAGGCCTCAAATTTATCGGTGGCTGAGTCCTACTCTGGCAGGTGATAATGGTTGGAAGTAAACAACCTCCTTTGGGTATCTGTTCATATTTAGCTTATCATGGCTGGCTCCTACAACAACATTCCTTACAGAAGGGGCCTAAGAGACCACTCTGCGGTGAAGAGCATTGGCTGCTCACACGGGGGATCCTGGTTTGATTGCCAGACCCACAGCAGCTGTGATGGCAGCGCACGACAATCTCTAACTCCAGCTCCAAGGCATTCGATGACCTCTTCTGACCTCTGCTGGCACCAGGCACACGATTGTCGCACAGACACGCAGGCAGACAAAATGCCCACACACAGAATATTAAAGTTCCTCACAAAAGCAAGTGTTTGGCTCAGGGTTTAAGAAGGCAGAGACCATCACGTCAGGGAAGTACGGCGGAATCCCTGGTGGCTGTGACACCTTCCATCTTGATGGATCAGGATTAGAGAGAAGGGGATGTTTGTACTCAGTTTCTTCTCTCTCTGTCTTCCTCCTTCTTTCCTTCCCACCTCTCTCCTTGCATAATTTCATTTATATGAAGTGCTGGAATTAGTCAGACTAGATAAAAATTCCAGCAACTCTGCAGGGAGGTTGGGGAGGCCTCTGTTACACACGGGGTTGGGTGTGTGTGAAGATGCTCTACAGTGGGAATGATCCGTAATCACACATAAGAACAGTGAACTGTATGTTTAATTTTGGGGGGGGGGTTCGAGACAGCGTTTCCCTTCCTAGCTGTCCTGGAACTAGCTCTTGTAGACCAGGCTGGCCTCGAACTCACAGGGATTCACCTGCCTCTGCCTCCTGGGTTCTGGGATTAAAGGTGTGTGCCACCACCACCCGACTAACTGTATGTATGAACAAGGAGAAAAGAATTTTTTCAGGAATATGTCAAAATTTAGAAACAGAAGAAAATAAATAATGATAAGCTGAAGACTCAAGACCTTCCATCACAAACCGCCATTCTGACCACACACCATTAGCCTTTCCCACTTGGCTTATATCTGGCTTGATTTGGGCTTCGTGTATGTGTGTGTGTGGTGTATGTGGTGTGTGTGTGTGTGTGTGTGTGTGTGTGTGTGTGGTGTGGTGTGATGTGGTATGTATGTGTGTGTGTATGGCATATGTGGTGTGGTGTGTGTGGGGTATGTGCATGGTGTGGTGTGGTATGTGTGTGTGTCTGTGTGTAGTGTGGTATGTATGTGTGTGTATGGTATGCGTATGCGATGTGTGTGTGGTGTGCCTGTGTACAGTGTGTGTATGTGCGGTGTGTGTGTAGACAAATATGTATAAACACATACATATTGTTCTTCTATATTATTTTGTATATATACACATCTGTCAGAACTGAGCGATCGAGTTCTGAGGCAGCAGAACTTGAAGCTGTCTTGTCATGGCCACCATCAAGAGCAGAGAGCAGTGAATTCATGCAGTCAGTGGCTCAGCTGCCTTTCTCCACTCTTATAGGGAATGGTGCTGCCCACGGAGGGTGGGTGTTCCTGCTAATCAAGACAGTCCCTCGTGAGACTCCCTGCTTGGGGGATTTTGGATGATGGCAGGCTCACAGTAGAAACTAACTGTTGTAAGAAAGTTAACGATTTCCATGTTGGGCAGCATTCCTAGCGATCCCTGGCTGAAGGTCGGACATGCCTGGGAGGGATTCTTGTGGCAGAATAATACGTCGCTCCAACTCATCCCCTGCCAGCTGACAGGAAGCTGGGAGAGGAGTGGACACCGCCTTTGTTGACGGTGTGACCATGAGCCTTTCTTACATGTCTGATCTTATACAATTTCAACCTAAGGAGTCCCACCCTCACAAACTCAAGTTTGAGCACCGGGCCTCCAGTTTGTCACACTGCTTTGAAGATATGGAGCCTTTAAGAGGTAGATAAAGGCCGGAATAAGTAGATCACTGGGGTCAGACCTTAGGAGGTTGTACCCACCCCGGTTCTCCGGTCCAACCCTGCTCCGTGCTTTCTGTTATTTTGGGACAGCAAGGCTGGAAGTGATGCAGGCATGGCTCCTCTGTCAAGCCACCAGTTGTCAGCTGGGAGTGCAGACCCGGCAGCATCCAGAGATATTTTCGGTTGTCTTGAGTGGAAAGAGAAACTGTTCCTGGGACCCACTTGGTGAGGCCAGGGATGCTTCTAGACGTATCTCAATGTGCAGAAGTTCCTCCATAGCAAAGAAATACCTGCCTCCCAAATGCTAATCATTCAAGGACTAAAGAACCCTGCTCTAGGTTTCTAAACAATGGGAAATTGAAAGTAACAAATCCCAGCCCACAGTCAATTTTACTTCATGTTATTTTTAACAATGGGAAAACATTATCGCATAGGCCCTCTGATTTGATTTATAGTTATAATGATTCATCTTGATTATCACCTTGATTGGATTGAGAGACGCCCCTGAGTGCATCTGTGAGGAAGTCTCCCAAGACTACTAGGTCACAAGGACTCTAACCTCATCGATATATTAATCCATGGATGGACTTAATTGAGAACAGGGGTGTTATGGAAGGTAGGACTGGGTGTGGGCTGGTAGGGGTGTGTCTGTCTGTCTGTATTTCCCTTCATGCCGCGTCTGGCTTGCATGAAGCCAGCAGCTTGGCTCTGCCATCTTCCACTGGGACATTCCGCTTTACTAAGACCCAAGCACAAGAGCCAGCTAACTGTGGACTGAGCCTTCTGCCCCTGAGCCAAACTCAATCTTCACTCCATCAAACTTTCTCTCGAGAGTTCGTCCAGGAGAAGAAAAATCTGGCCACTGCATCAACTTATAATGTTGGTGTAAAAAATGCCAATTCACTTTAAGAGATTGAGATTTTTTTGCCCTCTAATCTAAATACGGGGAATCATGGTCTGGGGACACAGATTCAAGTTACTCTAAATGATGTGTAGCATCATGGAAAAAGATTCATGAGACAGTTGTAGCCTCAGAAAACACAGCCATGAGACAATATGCTTGTCCTGCTGGAGTCATCTGCTAGGCTATGGCGAGGCCGGGAAGTGGAGAGGATTTTGATTCTGTCTGTATCATATTCTTAGCTTTACAGTTGATGGAAGCTTGATGTATATCAGATTTTGAGAGGTATCCCAAGAGTTTTGTCTAAGGGTCGAGAGGATGCTAAATAAGTCTCAGCAGTGGGGCAGAAAATAGTTATTAAGAGTGGCAACAGGCAATCCAAGACCATTTTGTCTCTTCACCTCTCTAGATTTATGTTCTACTCAGCCAGAGCCAGGCAGGCTGGAGGATCCATAGTGAAGATGTTGCTTCTTCAGATAATATCGGTTCACAACAGGAAATGCAACACAGGAGACATGAGAAGGCAAACTGCATGAACCAAATGCCAAAGGCTCTAGGATGTGTGACTTTGCCAGACATAGCTGGAAAATCAAAGACAGTGGCTTACAACAACACATATGTTAATTGCAATGTGTGGACATTATTTAAAAACTAGATGACTGATTCTGGCAATGAGTAACACTGGGTGTTTTTCAATGCTTTATTTACTTTATGAGATGCATAAAGTGCCTGGACCACATGTGTGCATTGCCTCAAAGAGCCCATTGGGCTCCCTGGGGCTGGAGTTCCAGGTGACTGAGAACAACCTGAACTAAATCTGTTATCTTCTTCAAGAGCATCTAACGTTCTTAACTGTTAAGTCATCTCTCCAGCTCTAATACAGGATTTTTTACGGCGCAATAGATTTATTATTTTTAGTTAAATATAGTGGTATGGTTTAGTATAAAAGAGACGGTAGCTTATAGAAATATATTTTGACCTATCTGTCAATGGAAAAAGCTTATCTTCTACTTTAAAACAATCAGGGGGTGCAGCAGTGATTTAGATGGAAGTAAGCAGACCCGAGTTTTCCCTGGCTGATGAACGTGTGAGGCTCATTGTTCTGCTTTTAATATGGCTTGGAATTTTTCATAATAATATGTTTTTTAAAAAGCATGCTACAGAGGCTGGGAACGTGGCTCTATCTAGAAAGTGTGAACCCACATAAGGAAACAAAAGCAGTGGTGAACACCTGTAATTCCAGTGCTGGAGGGTGAGAGACGGGGATCCATGGAGCTTGCTGGCCAGCTAATATAGCTAGTCAGTGAACTCCAGTTTCAGTGAGACGCTGGATCTTAAAAACAAAGTAGAGAATGATTGAGGAAGACTCCTGAGGTTGACTTCTGGCCTCCACAGTACGTGTGTATGGTGTGGGAGGTCCTTCTGTCTATGTGTTGCTTTTATTGGTTAATGGATAAAGAAACTGCCTTGGCCTGTGATAGGGCAGAGCTTAGGTAGGCGGGGAGAACTGGACTGAATGCTGGGAGAAGAAAGGCGGAGAGAGAGATGCCATGGAGCCACCAGAGACAGACACTGGTCGGAACTTTAGCCAGTAACCCACAGCTACGTGGTGACACACAGATTAATAGAAATGGGTTAAATTAATATGTTAGAGTTGGCCAATAAGAAGCTAGAGCTAATAGGCCAAGCAGTAATTTAAATAATATGGTTTTCTGAGTAGTTATTTTGTGGCTGGGTGGCCAGGTTGAACAAGCGACCCTTCATCCAACATGTGTATACGTGTGCATGTGTACACACATGTGCACAGTGCCAAACAATGTCTCAAACCATAGTCACCTCTGTCAAATTTTAATTTCATCTGCGGTGGTGCTTGACAAACACACACACACATGCATCTCATGAATCATTTTCAGCATTAACGAGGCCTTCTAGTGGAGACAGGAACTCTGAACCTAGGCTCAGGTGTGATCCAGGAAATGATGATGCTGGGATTCAAGTTTAGAATTCTCTGAGCTCAAACCCAGGTTCTTTCTACTCCATCACAAGGTGGTCCCACCTCCCTGCAGACCACAGGTGTTGAGGAGGAGGCTGGCTAAGGAGCACAAACATCTGGCAGTCATGGATTGGAATCGGTTCTCTTCCAAGGCTGCACAGAGCTTCCCTTGTCAACTCAGATTCTGAGGACCCGCAACAGCATGCCTGGTTTCCACTCTGGGGATCGCTAAGTAATTCCAGGTTGGAAATGTAAACCTTTTTGCCGTGGGGTGGAGAGGCTCTCAGACGATTCTGAATGCGGAAGGTTGGCAGCTGTTAATGTTGACGGTTATTCCTTGAAAAATGACTTCAAGGTACAACTAATCAATTGTCTCCCAGAATGAAGAATGGGGAGCCCTGTTCTCAGGGAATCCAAATAAGCATTTATAAACACATTCTTTACAGGACTGACGGGAAAATGAGCCTCATCTCTGGCATGATGATCAGTTATTCAGGGTGATAAAGCAATTATTAGCTTTTGTGTTGGACAGTGAATTCACAAAATAAGAGGAAGGAAAAAAACAAAACAAAACATTGTATTCTGCAGCTACATGCCCGAGCTCCTGGATGCTATGATTGTGTGCTGCTTGGGTCACTTGGCACTTGGTTGAAAGCTAAGAAGAACTGGGATTTTTTTTTTCCCACTTGGTAAAAGAACTTGTTTTGCACCTGACTGGAAATATCTGGAAGGTATGTACCTGTTCCTAGCGTTCACTGCTCATCTCCTGGAGTGAATGTTTTTGTGGACAGTGCATGGGGAGGAGTCATCCAACTCAGCTTGCATCCAATGTGACACATGAGGGGGTGTGGCTTCTCCCTCCTCCAAAGCCCTGCTGGGATGGAGCAGGACAGGGGTACGGGGGGGCAAGGGAGGTATGGGCAGACTACAGAGTGAATGCCGGGTGCTCACGTCTCCTGACTTGAAAGCAGGTGGGACCGGTGATGTCTCTTAGAATTGAGAGAGCAGAGGTTACTGCTTCTATGATTATGTTTCAGATTTTAGTCTGTCTGTTGTATTTCCTCTTGGAGCTTACGTGGCAAGAAACGTGGCTTTTGCTGGGAAACTAGTGAAACTGAGGAAGACCTCGGTCTGATGGCTGTGAGGAAGCATGTCCTGCTGCAGCCATGAGCACTCGGGAATGAACCTCTCCAGCTGAACCTGGAGATGATGCTGCAGCCCTGGACTGCACGCAGTGCAAGTCTTTAATCAAAGGGTCTTTCTACAGTACCGGGTGTTGATTTCAGCTCACAGAAACCATGGGCAGTAAACACAGGTAGCTAGGGTTGCACAGCAACCAAGAGTTGAGTAAAAGGTAAAGTAACATACCCAATGTCACCCAGGTGGCCAGTGGCAGGCCTGGGGTCGAAACTAATTTCTATGACTATCCTTGAGAGTTCAACCATGGGGAATCTTACATATGCTTAATGGGAGGCAAGAAGAAACAGGAGCTGGGGTAAGTGGAAAGAGGCAGGTAATAGGTGGGAGGAATGATTGAGGGATGTGAAGAGACTTACACTTACATCAGGATGGAGGTCCAGGAATCTGACAGCATCATGGTGGCACTTGGTGTGGTCCAGGATTTTTCGTACCTTTGACTTATTTAATTCTCTGAAGAACCATGTGAGATAGAGATAACGGCATTATTCTCAAAGAAAATCTATACTCAGGGATATGAAGGGGGTTGACGCATCTTACAATATAGTAAGCAAGAAATGGGATTTGGACAAAGATGGGTCCAATCTCCTTGTCCTTTGCTGGACTCCAATGACAGACAGTTCCCTTGCGGTCAACATTAGTTATATAAAGCACCTGGAGAGAAACTATGGTGTACACGTGTGATTATATCTCAATGGTACTCCCAAAATCTGTCTCCTGGGGGTTATGAGTGAACACCCACCTGCCTGACACATGTGGGGACCTGACTGGGTGAGTGTGGTTTGAAAGTACTTGGGGCAGGTGACATAAAAGGTAAGGAGATAATTGTCATGAAGGAAGTGATGTTTAATCTATTCCCACTGTTCTAGAGTCAGGCAGTAGGTTCCAGTACTCATGCACACAGGGGAAGCACTCAGTTTAGAAATGCAGGCAGGGAGAGAAGCAGCTAGGTAGTGTCCCTCACTGTGACTTTCAGGGCTGGGCTCCCAGGTCAGCAGGGATGTGGAGAGAGGGCAAACTCCAGGTGAACAGAAGACAGGGAGTGGGGAGAAGTGAACGGGTGTGGGTTCCTTAACATTTCAGAAGATAGAAACAGATTGGAAATCAGGGGTAAGTAGGGGGCTGGATGTAGATACAGTGAGTAACTGAGCTGTTTAACCTTCCACAAAAGATTGATAAAATACACACGAAGAGAAGAAAGATGAGAATCCCAAGCCTCAGAAAACTCATTCTCCCATTTCAAAACAAGACTCACAGTATCAGTCATCCCTAGATTTGTTCTGTCCCCTCAGCAGCCACAGGAAGCCTGCAGCTTGTCATTTAGGCTTGGTGAAATTCTCCACCACCGCGGGTCCTGTGCAGGTCGACATGCTGTTGAGACTCTTGTACCCAAGAATTGACTCTTCAAATTTAAAAAAAAAAAAAAGTGTAAAGATATGAATATGAACATAAGCAGCCATGTAAACTTCTTAGGAAGCTTTTGTTTCCCGTCATGCATAGAGGGTTTGTTTTTGGAATCGTCCCAGAACTGTAGAGATTTGTTGAGTTTCCCTTTGCCCCAGGCTGAGAAACTGTTCTCACAGCTGTAGTGCAAGCTGGCGGCCACTAGGGGGAGCAGAGTGTAGCGGGCACTCCTCAAAGCTCCTCAAAGAACTGCCCTGTGTGGGGATTGTGGTGCAGCTCAGCCGCAGGGAAACGGAGCTCTCTCAGGGGCATGTTAGTTTAAAACAATTACCGGTAGCTCTTTCAACATCATAGTCCCCTGAGGTGGGACTTAACTTCAAAGGAGATGTCTAAGCAAACACCTTATCAAAAGAGATGTGCAGACGACAGACACATTCGTGAATGAGTTCAACAGGACACAAGAGACAGAGCCAGAGAGCAAGTTCAAGGCCAACCTGGGCAATTTAGGGAGACTTTGTCACAAACTAAAGAGCCCAAAGAGAGCTGGGCTGTAGCTCAGAGGCAGTGCTTGCCCACATGAGTGAAGCTGTTGGTTCCATGCCCAGAACTAGAGGGGGGAAAAAGAAGAAATTAAAAATGAAAACAGAGTTGAGGACCCACCACACACCAACTAGACTGGCTCAAATCTAAACTAACGGCAATGCCAGCTGTCAGTGGGGATGTGGGTTGACAGATATATCATTTATTTCTGATGAGAATTTAAAAAAAAAAACAGGCCAACTACAGTCTTAGTTAGGGTTTTCTGTTGCTGGGATAAAATGCCATGATCGAGGCAACTTATAAAAAAAATATTTAGCTGGGCTTGTGGTTTTAGAAGGTAAGAGTCCGTGATGGTGGAATGAAGGATTAGTGGCAGGAAAAGTGGAGAGCTCACATCTGAACCCACAAGCAGGAGTCATAGAAGGCAAGCGGGGACTCAGTCTTTTGAAACCACAAAGCCAGCCCCCAGTGAGACACCTCCCCAATGAGGCCACACCCCTTAGTCCTTCCCTAACTTCCCACTACCTAGGAGCCAAGCGTGGTGGTTTGAATAAGAATGGACTGCATAGGCACAAGTTCGACTGTTCAGTCCCTGGCTTTGTTAGGGAACCATAAGGCCAAGGAGTTACCATGCCACTTTGAGAGAGCAACAAAATGAGACCACCATCTCATGGAACTGTGCATGATCCTGCAAGTCGCTAAAACAATCTCCAGAAAGAAACTAAGTAAGAGTGCCCACACATCCTGAGTTCAGATGTCACTACAGTGAAACAGGAACCATGATTCCCATGCCATAGGATGGATTTGTGGCTACTTGGGAAGAGCTGTATGCAGAGAGGAACCTCATGGCTATGATCAACTGAGTTTGGGCAACAGTAAAATCACCACTCAAAATCTTAGAAAGGGAGTCTTGCTGGTCTAGGATGCTGAGACAACTGGACATCCCAAAGCCAAAGAACAGAGTGTATCTTCTCACCATACACATATAGAACTCATACTGCACCCAAACCCGACTGTAAGCGTCAAATAACATAGCGAGGAAATTTTTCCTTGCCTTGGATGCAACATAGGATACTTGGTGGTAACAGTAGCAGCACAAACAATCATTTTAAAAAATGGTATTGTTTCAACAAAGCTCAAGTTTTGGGGCTTCAAAAGAAAACATCAAGAAAGAAAAAAAGGTAAGCAAAATGAGAGAAAAATATTTGCAAAGAATATACCAGATAAAGAACTTGAATCCAGAATGTACAAGAATACCTAAGAAACAACCCAATTTAAAAATAAGCAACATATCTAAATGCAAAGAGGATAGAGAAATATCCAATAAGGACCCATAAGGGTACTTGACATCATTGGCAATCAAGGAAGCACTAATTGAAACACAATGAGATCCTACTTCACCCCATCTGATGTGGCTACAATCAGGGCTCTGGTTCTAACGAGTGTTGCTAGCAGCCTGGAGAAACAGCAACCATTATGATTTGGGGGTAGATACATGCAGCCACTGGGAAACCGCCTGGAAGTTTCTCAGACAATCAGGGAATTTTATTCTAGGTGTCTTCCCAGGGAAGTGAAAACCCATAGGTAGATAGCACAGCATCAATCATGGGAGGAGAGAGGTGGATGCCACCAAAATGTCTGTCACAAGGCAAACAAATAAATACAATGTGGTGTCTCCATACCATAGCATATTTTCAGAAACAAGAAAGTTGAATGTATTGACTCCCATTTAAACATGCATGAAGCTTGAAAACTTGCAGAGCTGAACAAGCCAATCACAAGAGACCTCACACTACAAGCCACAATCCTTTGATGTCTACAGAAACTTAGACCACAGCAGAGGTTCTGGGGGCCTAGGGGGTGAAGTTTTAAGGGTAAAAGCAAAGGTTGTGGCATTTCTTTATGAGGTATAAAAATGTCCCCAAATTGACTGCAGTGGTAGTTACACATATCTGTGAATACACTAAAATTTCTCTGTTCTCTCCAAATGAGTTTTATTATATTGAGTGAATTGCATTGCAATAAGAATAATGATCACAACCGCAGTAAACAAGAGGCTGAACAACCGCATTTATCTATAACAAGCAATGGGTTTGAATCATGAGGTTGAAAAATCCTCCTTGAAAGAAAAGTTTAGGATTGGATGGTCTTCTGACATTTTTACCAGAAAAACTGATATCGGCATTTTGAAAATACTGCCAACGATGAAGGGAGAACCACTCCAGGAGATTTGTATGAACCTCATGCTAGGCAAATACACGAGAAAAGACAACAATGTAGGGCAATGGCTTGAATGCCCATCTACCCAAAGATCTAACCAAAAACTGACACATCGGATCCAGAGGCAAGGGACAGGGAGGCCGGCACTGAGAGCCCATTTATCCCAGAACATGAGATTTTTTTTTTTTCAACAAGAAAAGTAGCCAGTCACTTCCACTGAGTAGAGTACAGAGCAAGGACCATGGGATTGTCCCAGGGTATGTGTGAAAGCATCTCATAGAGACAGGAGCTGCTGGTCGTTTGAGTGCCTGGGAGGCAGCTACAGTGAGGATGATGGGACACCAGGCTGGGGGAGTGGGAGGCCAGAGTGGATTGGGCATCGGATGTGTTAATGGTGCTTTGCTTAGCATGAGGCTGTGAGGGCCTCAGCTACTCAGAAGGGAGGAAAGAGTGGAGGGTAAGTGGAGCCCACTCTAGGGGACTTCTCTTTCCACTGATGCAGAAGCTGCCAAAACTACTACCCAGGGACTTGCTACTCTGTCTTCCAGGACAGCCCTTCTCAGGACTGGGTGTAGATGACGGGCTCTTGCTGTCATTTAAGATCTGACACAAATGAGACTTCCTTGGACGGCAGGACCTCTGTTTCTCCACTGCTGGCCTCTGGCCAAACTCTTTTCTCTTCAAAGCACCGAATTCATTTCATCTGTATCTTGTAGCAACCACATGGCTGTTTCAGTCCCTCCCTCCCTTCATGCCACAAAAGTACACCTCAGCCCAGCACAGCTATCAGCTCTGGGAACCGACATCAGAGCAGCAAGCAGAGACCGGCCTTTGGGGAGCAGAGACTAGCAGGAGTCGCTCCTAGCACCATAACCATCAGGCCATCCACTCAGGCTGTGAAAGTATTATATAAAAGAAAAAGCAGGTGACCATGCCTGAGAGTGGTCCAGCTCCACAGAGACAAAGGGAATGGACCCTTTGGAGGCTGCAGCCAGTGCAAAGGCCCTGAGGTTGGAAGGCACTGGATGTCTGGGGGCAGAGAGTGAGACCAGGAGAGAGGATGAGGAGAGATGGGGCAAGTTCAAAGCGTGATGGGCTTATTGTAATGCCGACTTGGGGGTTCTCAGCAGGAGAGAGGGGTGCTGTGCAGTGTGGGGTTGTGGTTCCCCTTTATGATCTGGGCCACATGAAGACAGGTGCTGCTGCTCACTTACTCCCTAGGAGACGTCACTCATCCCTGTCCTGAGCTGCGGTTGGTGTGAGCACAAAGGGATGTCTCTGCTGCCCGCCTGTTGGTGATGGACGTCAATGGGCACCTGGGCTCCTGACAGGAACTGAACTTGTGCAGGGACTAAACTTGACATGCTTTGCATTTTGCTATTTTACCCCTTTATGTTTCCCGTCAAATGCTTTTCCCTTGGGAGTTCTGAATCATTTCTCCTAGGGCAGCATGGGGGAGGAGGTAAAGAGGGGGTGAAGGGGTGGGCGGGGATTGCATGCTTGTATGCAATAAAATAACCTTCCTAAGAAGCGAAGAGGTAAGTTTGACATGTATTTCTTTAATTTTACATTTCTTTTACTGATGGTTTTACATTTACTTTGTGTGTGTGTGTGTGTGTGTGTGTGTGTGTGTGTGTGTGTGTATACATGCCATGCCGTGCATATGAAGACAACTTAGGGGCGTCAGTTTCTCCCCGTCACCATGTGGATCCTAAGCATCAAGCTGAGGTCCTCAGGCTGGGTCTCATAACCTGTTAAACCATCTTGCTGGCCTCTATTTTTCTTAAAGTTTTAATTTTAGTTATGTGCTTGTGTGTGTTTGTGTGAGTCTATGGCACATGTAAGTAAGTTTTTCTGGAAGCCAGGAGAGACCATCATATACCTGTAGCCATGGTTACTGGTGGTGGTGAATTGCTTAACAAAGGTGTTGGGAACTGAGTTCAGGTCCTCTGCATCAACAGCGTACGCAGTTAACCTCTCTTCAGCCCCTCACCAGCCTATTTTACTGAATTCTTTCCACTTTAAACTTAATTTTTAAAAATTGAAATATAATTACATCATTCCCTACTTTCCTGCCTTCCCTCCAACCCCTCCCACTTCTACCCTGCCTCTCAGTTGTAGCCTTTTGCTGACTTTTATTGGTGCATTTATTGCAGCATTTTATTGGTGCATTTCTTGCAGCATCTTAAATTAGGACTAGTGTGTACTCCTGGCTCTGTAGAGACAGCGCAGCGAGGGACGGGCAAAGGCCAGGCCCCAGCTTGTCCCCCGTTCTAGGTTTTAGCAAAGCCAAATGTGTTCTACAGTTGGCAGGGTCCTTCCTGCTCTCGTCAGTTCTAAGTGACTGTGTTAATCTGGGCTGAGCTGGCTTCTGTGTCTGTTAAATAATGCAATCATTTTATTAACTCTCAGCCCATCTATGTAGGAGAGGCCATCTTCTGAAGGGCCATGTCATTGACTCTTTAATGAGCAAAAAAGCCCTACATGTCTCCAGGCAGTGCTGGATAGGCATGCGCCTATCCAGGCATCTGGACTTGCCGTGAGACACCAACCGTGGCTACCTCGTCCTGTAGGAGCCTGCAGCTCCACGACTGTACATTGTTAGTGTGTGTGCGGGGATGGGGAGGGGGGACTCTCAGGGAGGGCGCAGGGCAGCGTTGCATCTTTAACAGCTTATTCCAATGAGTCCATTAAGCCTGGCCCAATGGAGGTGTTGAATATAGCAGTGTGGTCATTGGGGATAAAGAAGGGACATTCCTGAGATGGAGAGTGTCTAAATTAGGGTTCCTATCGCTCTGATAAAGCACCATGACCAAAAGCAACCTGGGGAGAAAAGTTTTGCTTACATTTCCACATCACAGTCTATAATGAAGGAAGTCAAGGAAGGAATCTGGAGACAGGGCCTGAAGCAGAGGCCAAGGAGGAGGGCTGCTCACTGGCTTGCTCTCATGGCTTGCTCAGCTCATTTTCTTATAGAACTCAGGACCACCTGCCTATGGGTGGCCCCACCCACAATGGGCTGGACCATCTCCCATCAATCATTAATCAAGAAGATTTCCCCCAAACAATCCCACAGTCAATTTAATGAAGACAATTCCTCGTTCCAGAGAACTCAGGCTGTGTCAAATTAACAGCAACAAAAACTAGCTAGCGCGTGATGGCATGTGCTGTGTACCTCAATCACTAGCCAGGATCATGTCTTATAGGCTTACCCCGAAACCAACCTGGTGTGTGCATTTTTACCATTTATATTTTGTCTGCCCACAGGACTCTAGCTTGTGTCAATTTAACAACAAAACTAGTCAGCACAATCGACCCTTTGTCAGTGTGGCACACAAACAATTTATCTGCTAAACAATAACCTTTCTTTTCTTGTTCAAAACTAAGATCTCACACTAATATCAATAACACAGTATAAAGCATCCCAACTTTTTTTTATTGATTTTATTGAGTTCTACATTTTTCTCTGCTCCCCTCCTTGCCTCTCCCCTCCCCATCAACCCTCTCCCATGGTCCCCATGCTCCCAATTTACTCAGGAGACTTTGTCTTTTTTCTACTTCCCATATGGATTAGATCCATATATGTCTCTCTTAGGGTCCTCATTGTCTAGGTTCTCTGGGATTGTGATTTGTAGGCTAGTTTTCTATGCTTTATGTTTAAAAACCACCTATGAGTGAGTACATGTGATAATTGTCTTTCTGTGTCTGGGTTACCCCACTCAAAATAATATTTTCTAGCTCCATCCATTTTCCTGCAAAATTCAAGCTGTCATTATTTTTTTCTGCTGTGAAGTACTCCATTGTGTAAATGTACCACATTTTCCTTATCCATTCTTTGACCAAGGAGCATTTAGATTGTTTCCAGGTTCTGGCTATGACAAAAAAATGCTTCTATGAACATAGCTGAGCACATGTCCTTATAGCACAATTGAGCATCCTTTGGATATATACCCAAAAGCGGTATTGTTGGGTCTTGAGGAAGGTTGTTTCCTAATTATCTGAGAAATCGCCATACTGACATCCAAAGGGGCTGTACCAGCTTGCATTCCCACCAGCAATGCAGGAGTGTTCCCTTTACCCCACAACCTCTCCAGCATAGGTTGTCATCAGTGTTTTTGAGCTTGGCCATTCTTACAGGTGTAAGATGGAATCTCAGAGTTGTTTTGATTTGCATTTCCCTAATGACTAAGAAGCATCCCAACTTTTAAAAGTCCCACAATCTTCAAAAATTTAAATACCTCAAAGTCTAAATTCTCTTTAAAATATTTAAAATTTCTCTAAATAGTCAAAGTCTCTTTAAAAGTTCAAAGTCTCTTAATTGTGGGCTCCTGTAAAATAAAAATAAATTAAATACCTTATTATTCCAAGAGGGAATTAATCAGGGCACAGTCACAATCAAACCAAATCAAAACCAAAGTTCATCCATGCAAAGCTCAACGTCAGGACTCACTCACAGTCATCTGGTCTTCCAGGATCCTTGCTGTGTCAGGATTCGCTCACGGTCCTCTGGGCTCCTCCAAAGGCCGGGCCACAGCACACAGACTGTCTGGCAGGCTCAGGTCAGCTCCACTCCACGGCTGGTGCTGTTCTTGGCAATCATCCCGTGGTAATGACAATTCCCAAATGCTTGGATCTCTTTATGTAACTGGCTACACTTTCACCAAAAGCCTCCCCAGGGCTCTCTTCATCAAACCACACCCCCAACTCCCCTCCATGGTTCCTTCAATCCTGGAAATTCAAGTCCTACCGAAGGAGTGTCATCACCAACATCCTAGTCTGCCCCTCACAGTGCCAAGCCTCGGCTGCTCTCCCGGACCCTTTCCCTCTCTATGAGACTTCTAAACCAGCGCTACATGGGGGACTCTTAAAAATGACCAAGTCTGGCTGCCAGCAGGAGGTAGAGCCTCCGCTGCCCTGGAACACAGCTTCTGTGTGCTGACTCTAAGGATACGTTTCCCAGATTTCACCTCACTGATGCTGATCTCTGTTTAATCACCACCGATTTCTCAGCTCCAGCATCTCTTGTCCCAGTGAAGCAATGGTTTCACTTCACCTGGTTCTGGTCTCTTGTCAATCATGGTTGATACCTCAGCTCCAGCTGACCGGGACCACAGATTCTTATTTAAAGATTTATTTATTTTCTATGCTTCAATGTATGCCTGCATGCCAGAAGAGGGCACCAGATCTCATTACAGATGGTTGTGAGCCACCATGTGGTTGCTGGGAATTGAACTCAGGACCTCTGGAAGAGCAGCCAGCACTCTTAATCACTGAGCCATCTCTCCAGCCCCGGGACCACAGATTCTTAATTCAAAGTACCAAATGGCTCTGATGATAGGGTCTTTGCTTTGCTCTGGAACATCACAAGTCAGGACTCTATCACCTGCACAACTCTCGGCACCATCCTCTAACCCTCCGGATTCTGACAATACCTCACCAAGTTTTAAAAATTCAATAACATTTCCAGCCCAAAGTTCCAAAGTCCTCACACAATCCTCTCCAACACAGAACATGGTCAGTCTATCACAGCAATACCCCACTCATGGTACCAGTTTCTGCCTTAGCCAGGGTTGCTGTGATGAAACATTGTGACCAAAAGCGATCTAGAGAGAAAAGGGTTCATTTTGCTTTTACTTCCACATGACAGTCCATCATGGAAGGAAGTCAGGGCAGGAACTCATGCAGAGGCCATGAAGGATTGCTGCTTACTGGCTTGCTCAGTCTGTTTTCTTATAGAACCTGAGACCACCAGTCCAGGGATAGCACCACCCACAATGGACTTTTCCCTCCCTCCTAAATCATTAAGAAAATGCTCTACAGGCTTGCCTACAGCTTGATCTTATTGAGGTATTTTCTCAACTGAGGTTCCCTCTTCTCTGATGACACTAGCTTGTATCATATTGACATAAAATCTAGTCATCGAACAGTGTACATTTATTCTTTGACATAGAACAATACCAGAATGAAATGAACTCAGATGCCAAGATCCTTCAGCTCCCGAACTACTGGCTGGGATGCTTTTCTGTTCTGATACCTTTCATTAATAGTTTACATCATCAAAGGCATCCCAAGCCGCGGTCCAGTGCATTTTTGATAAAGGGGAGAGGTGCTCAAGGTTTGGGTGTCCTTCGACTGGAGACAGTGACAAGTGTCCCCGTCATTTATGTGTGAATGTCTGCGTCTGTGCTTAGGTTGTACCTGTTTGTTAGCACTCATGCCCGCATGAATCCTCTCTCCCCAGGACAGCTACTAAACAATAATGGCTTTGAGAGAATTGAATTTTACGGCATTATTTTAGAACTTAAAGAAAGGGGCATGCGCAGCATCTTTTATTGGAGAATTACCAAAGGGAGACATGTCATCATGCCACATGCGTCCCCAGGCCTCTCTGGATGATGCACGTGGAAAAATCTGCTTGCTAGTCAGTACGTTGTCTAAGAGCAGGCTTCGGACAATCCAGCTGGTGTTCGTGCAGCAGGAGGCTCCCCTACTCCACAGATTCCACTGGAGTTCAAACCTACCCAGCTCGTGTTCGCAAAGCACAGGTGAGGGAATTTCTGTCAAGGGCAGGCTCTTTTCACGAGCTGCTGCTGGGAGAGATGGGCAAAGCCTATTCCTGCAGGCTGTGGAGGACGGCTGACTCGCCAGTCCCCTGAGGAGGGCTTCATCCTGAGACAGGACAGTTAGAGAAAACCAAGAGGAAATGGGAAGGGAATGAAGCCCTCACTTTGGATCTCATTTGCTTTTCCTACAGACCAAATCAAGAATCACAACCGATGAAGCCAAAACTGGCTGAAAAGACATGTGTCTCCTGAAAGACACCTCAGACATGACTCAGCAGTTAGGAAGGCCAGCTGCTCTTTTGGAGGACCTGGGTTCAGTTCCCAGAACCTACATGGTGGGTCGTAGCCATCTGTTTACTCCAGTTCCTGGGGAGACGAGGCCCTCTCTGACAGCCAGAGGTACCACGTGCACTTTGTACGCATACATACATGCAGGCAGAACACTCATACACATGAAATAAAGATGAATCTCTTTTTTAGAAGCCATCACAGACATGAATGCTAAGCAACAACAGAACTGTGCTTATCTGGGTCCAGAACACTGCTGGTGTCTGCGTTTGCCCCTGTGACCTGAAGTGTCCCTTGTGAACTCTCAGGCCATGAAGCCCCTGTGAGCCTGTGGGGAAGCCCCTGGATTTGAGGTAATGACCTCAGCTAGAATGGGAACTTTTAACCTGGTAGCTAGGTCTCCCCATCTTCCTGTCTCCCAACCGCTCTCCCCAAAGCTGGCTGAGTTGTTTGTTGGTTTGTTTGTTTTCAGTTTCTGTCAAGGATGTAGAAATAGGAAGTGATCCAAACCTGGTCACCTGTCAACCCTGTCTGTCTTCTCAAGGGGACACACCACCATTGATCTTCTCAGCCCCGTAGGAGCAAGAAGATGCTACTCTATCACCAGACATGGCTGACTCTCTGAACAAGATTTGAGAGGCCTCATTTGCTTCCTTTCAGTGCAGGGGAGAGGCCATGTGACTGGATAAGGAGATGCCACACAGCCCTCCTGGGGGGTGGATGAGCCACGTGGCACCAGGATCAGGGGTCCTCATCGAAGCTCTGAGATACTTCTGTCACAGCATGGGCCTCCGCTAGATGACAAAGGGCCTTTCCTCCTATGGTGCACGCTCTCAAGGGCGGGGACGTGCTGTTTGGATCTTTTCGCTCACTGCATGCCGCCTCTCCAGATTGTTAAAACTTTGTAGTTTCACAAATATCTACTGAACTCTGAATGTGGCCTTGTTCAGGGTACCAGAAACCAAGCAGAGACCAGGCAAATGAAGACTACCTTCATGTATCACCACGATGTCCTTGGACAGGGAAAGAAATCCAGTTACAAAAAGCCTGGGTAAGGTAAGGGCACCTGTGGTCAGGCCTGTAAGAAAATGAGCATCTTGGTGCAATGCAAGTGGGTGTCGGCAGAGCTTGACTCTCCAGGTCTGGCAAGTGCCCGTGAATCTGCACTTGGTATTGTTCTTGCGGGTTCTGGACACAGATCTGAAAAGGTATTTCCATAGAGGTCTGAAGTGAGAGGGAAAAATCCAGGTGTTTCAGATGGAGGGGCAGCAAGGAGCCAGGAGCACAGGAGGCTGGACAACAAGGGGTCAGAGGCACAGGAGGCCTGGGCAGCAAGGGGTCAGGGGCACAGGAGGCCTGGGCAGCAAGGGGTCAGAGGCACAGGAGACCTGGGTAGCAAGGGGTCAGGGGCACCGGAAACTGAACTGGAGGCATTAGGTCCAGCACACAGGTTACCAAGCCCTGCTGAGCGCCAGGAATTTTATGAATGTGATAGACAACTGGACATCTCTCATAGAGGAGCGAGAGATTATCTGGTATAAGAGTTTCTGATTGTGTATAAAAGAATTATACCAAGATAGAAGCTCAAAACAACATGGGCGTACTCTTTCACAGCTGTGGGGTTCAGAAGCCTGAACCGAGCCAAGTGGGATAAAGTGAAGCTCTCAGCAGGGATGGCTTCTTCTGGAAGGTCCAGAGGAGGGTCTGTTCTGCCCTGTCGGCTCCCAGGGCCCCCCTTGCTCGGTTTGTGGTCCTAGTTTCCCCGTTTGAAGCCAGCTGCACTGAGTGGCACCCTCCCACTCTACTCCTTGGGATTCTGTGTCCCTTGGACCCACTTGGATGATCCCAGAGAGCCTGTGTTCTTAGATCAGCTAACTAGCGTTCATTCCTTCTCACCTCAGCTCTCCTTTGCTCTGTGTGATGTGGGCTTCAGGAAGCAGGGCCAGCCATCTTTCCTGGGCACAGGATTCTGCCCAACATACATGGTATGAATTGCAAAGGGGCCCAGTGGACACTGGGGAATGGTGAGAACAGGCATGGGGCAAAGGGGGCTGGTGCTTCCAGTATGCTCTATGACACCAGCGTGCAGGGGTGAGGCTTGAGCTAGACTTAGGTAGTGGGGAGGAGAGAAAGTGATGGCTTGGAGACATAGGAAAGGAGAGAGGGGAGGGAGGTAAGGAGTGAGGGAGGGGGAGAGAGAGAGGGGGGGGAGAGAGAGAGAGAGAGAGAGAGAGAGAGAGAGAGAGAGAGAGAGAGAGAGCACAAGTTCTAAGATGGACATGAGACATGAGATGTTTTCTGCCTGAGTTGTAGGATCCGTGATGAAGCAATGAATTATGGGAATTAAGGACCAGAGTCCGAGAGATCCAGGAGTTTTGGTGAGGTCTGTTTACCTCACTGATTGGCTGGTCATACATATGACTTTGGGGGGGTGATTTGGTTTTGTGATTAACAAGAGTCTAGAATGGTTCTGTGAGTATTCTGAGGAATCCTTCATTCTGGGGATGCCTCTTACTGGCTTTAGGGGGTTCTGTGCTGTTCCTTAAACACAGAAGATGATTGTAGGGACCTTCAAAGGTGGTCTGGTCTTCTGGAGTGAGTGTGGGCTGAGTAGGCTTGACTCCCATTTGGGTCGGGACTCTTTGTACTGTCCCAGGATTGGCTGGCCTTCTGGAGTTCCTTCCCCTGATATCTGTGAAATGGGCCCAAGAACAATGTGTAGCAGAACCAGAATATGCCATGTGGTGATGTAGGCCAAGTCCAGGCTCTGTTCTTCAACCTGCCAGGCGCTGTTGAGTGTAACCAGTTGCAAAGCCCTTCATTCTTCCCAAGTCTTTCTGAGACAGCTTGTCCAGGGACCTACCGAGTGTGTGATACAATCAATTAGACCCCCCAAAAGGCCCCTGATAATAGCCAAAAATTATAAACATGATTATTTCTTAATTTCTGCATTCCAAAACATACTATACAATCACCCTTCTGGATGAGCCGGTCAGCATTTAGAAAAGTTTAATTTCTAGCTAAATACCAGAGAAGCATTATGCAGTGAAGCTGCAGCCTCTGGAGGTGGAAACCATTCTGCGTGGGAATAAGACACCCTCCAGTGTCTCCTGAAGTGACCTGCCCCTCTCTCAGCTCACAATCTCCTTTCTCTGCCTGCATTTCCATCTCGGTTCACAGAGAAAACCACCCTAAAAGCCATATTGATGTTTGTTTATTCAGAGGGCTGGCAGCAAACTAATTGCCAGGTCTGGTTTGGGTTTGAAATTCAGTTGTTTTCCAGTTAGCCAAGCATGACAGGCTTAGCAACCTTCAGAACCTGGAACTTGATCCTTCCATCTGTATTCACGACACCCATCATCCGAAATGACCATTCTAATGTCCCCCATCCCTCTTTGGCACAAATTAGTGGAGTCAATTGCTTCTGGCCCAAGGCCTCATTCCAGGTGCCAAATGTGACCAGGATGCCAAGTTCAGTTCCAACATAAAGCATTATGGAGCCTTAGACATAAAGAGACCCTGACAGGCACTATCTCCGGCTTGGCACAAAGCCAGCAGGATGTACTAGGGAACAACTGGTCGAGAACGAGGGAGAGGAAGGGAGAAACGGAAAGGAAGGCTCCCAGGGCTCTACCCCAGCTCACAGTGGGTGGCATGTGGTGTGGCTATCAATAACATTTTCTGAGTAAGTATTTTAAACTCTTTTTCTGACCCATTAGTGTAGAGCATGATGTCATACCTGACTTCCTATTTCCGGGGACTACTTTTGTGTGTGTATACGTGTATATGCATGTGTGCGCGCGTGAGTACTGAGGTCAAAGAGTGACCTTCAATAGTGTTCTTCATTTGCCACCCAGCCTGGTTTCTGAGATAGAGTCCATCGATGTCCTTGAATTCACAAGTAGGGCAGATGGCCTGACCAGTGAGCCAGTGTGCAGGGGTTGGGGATCACCTGGGCCTGCCTCCTCAGCAAGAACATGCCACCCTGCTCAGCTTCTTCCCTCTCCTCCTCCTCCTTTAATGTGGGCTCTGAGGATTACCCATGAATGCAAGGTAAGCATTTTGCTGATAGAGCTGTTTCCCCAGCTCACAAGCTTTAGTTAATGACACAAAGACAATGGACACAGATATGACTTTTACAAAGTATAACGTAGGATATCAAGAACACAAAATAAGGGATGGAGAGGCAGCTCAGCAGTTCTGAGCACGCATTGCTCTTGTAGACGACCTCGGTTCTGCTCTAAGCACTGGCATGGAGGCTCATAGTTATCCCCAGCCCCAGGGGATCGATGCCCTCTTCTGAAACCCCGTGGGTACCAGGCACACACATGGTACACAGGCAAGATTTAAGGCAAACGCTGACATGCATAAAATAAATACATTTTAAAAAGCAATGTAGAATATAGAGATAGTCACACAGGATGGTTTGTAAACTGAGGCAGAGTATAGACCTGATGTGGAATGTGAAGATGCAGGGCTAGGTGAGTTTTCAGGGAAGAACACAGAACGCACTAGGCTTGGCCGTGGGCTGTGAAGAGCAAACCCCAGGGAAAGAATCCCCTGTAAACTGGCCTTCCCTGTCAAGGGCAAAGTTGAACTTTCTTCACTCCTGCTCTGGTCAAGCCCCAGGGCTTTTATTATTATTATTATCAATTTTAGTTTTTGCATTTAACCTCACAGGAATCTTTATATTGATCCCAGCATCACACAGACACTGGTTGTGCATGGTACTAGTTGTAAGCCTCCCCCACGAGAAGGCTGGCTCGTGGGAGCACCTGCCATCCCCCGTGCCCCTCCTTACTATGGGATGCACTGTGTGAACGTGAGGGTGCACACGCTTGCTGCACGCCCTGAGACAGGTGCTTGCATTCTTCAGTTTTCTCTCTGCTGAGTGGTGCAGCCAACCCTGGAGTGTAGGAAGCCGTGGGAGCATCCCCGCTGCCCATTTATTAAAAATTCTGTGTGTAGCTCCCCTTTTCAGCACAGCACATCCCAAACATCCTACACTTCTCTTTCCATGAAGGGAAGGGAGTATTTCTCTGAGATTGTTTTAGATTAGCACACAGAACCACAGGGCCCCTTGCGATACCTTCATGCATATTTAGTTTGGGCAGATTTTTGTCATTCCCTAGACCTCCCCCATCTCCCTGCCCTCACTTGGCTGGTACCTCCCACCCTCAATATTATCTCTCCATTTTAATATGGATACCTTCTATGCCCTCCTTATGTCTCTCTCTAAAACCTCCCTCTCCCTGTCTTATGGGCCCATTTCTAGATTCGTGGCCTGTATCTACACTCACTTCTACATAAACACAGACGCATGGACTTTAGAGTGGGTGGGTGGATGGGTGGGTAAGAGCGCGGCTGCCCCTTCAGAGGACTCAAGGTCGGTCCCCAGAGCACAGTCTGGTGCCTCGTGACCACTGTAACACTAGCTCCAGGGATGCAGACTCCTTTTTCTGCACCTGCACACATATGTATACATGCGCGCACACACACACTCTTTAAAAAACAATTACAACTGGGGATTTGGCTCCGTGCTTTGGATGTGTGTGAAGTTAACTAAGGTTTCCGTGGGCAGGCGTGAGTGAGAGTGGCCTGAGCAGCCCACAGGGTCCTGGCTGAGCAGCCAGAGACATCCTGAGACTTCAGTGACTCCACAGCTCCCACACCACCTTCTGGGGACATGGCCTCTCCTGAGTCTATGGTTAACCAGGATCCACTGCTCTCAGCTTAAGTGTGGCTTTCTGGCTTAGGGTCGTACACCCTCTTGGGCTGGACTTCCTTGGAATGCTCCTGACCAAACTGCCTGTTTCTAGTCCACTCTCCCTATAGTACACCCCCAGAGCTGTGCAAGCCCCCTTCCAGAACACGGATTGACCACGGAAGTCCACTCATGGCCCCATTGAGCCCAGAAGCCTGTGCTCCTAATCTCATCTTCAAGGCCCTTCACGGTGAACCCTCATGCTAGTTAGTGTGTGTGTGTGTGTGTGTGTGTGAGCTAGAGTCCTCTGGAGTGAGGAGTTGCCTCCCTTAAATTTGCCGTGGGATTGTTTGGGAGGCATTTTGTCATTGGATGGTTGGTGTGAGGCGCCCACTGTGGGAGGAGCCACCCCTGGGCAAGTGGTGCTTGGTGGTATAAGAAGAGGCTGAGCAAGCCATGGGGTGCAAGTCAGTAAGCAGCCCCCCTCCACGGCCTCTGTTTCAGTATGTGCCTCCCAGTTCCTGCCTTGAGTTCCTGCTCTGATTTCCCTCAGTGATGGACACAAAGTGGAAGTGGAAGCCAAATAAACTTTCTTCCTGAGTTACCTTTGACATGGTGTTACCACAGCAACAGGAAGCAAATCAGGAAAGCGGCGGATCCTGGGATCACGAGACCCTCACCCACCCTCCCCTTCTCCCTGGGACCGTTCCCTCTTTCGACCAATCCATCCACCCTAGCCAGAGCTCCTTCCCTACAGACTCTTGCCAGCTCCTGGACTAGCTTCTGGCCTCCCAGAGTCGTCCCCTGCTTCCCAAGCCTCCATTAGCCATCCAGGCCCCTTCTAACTGTGGGCCAGCGTGTTCCCCTCCCACATTCTCAACCAGTTTTCCATGCTCACTATCTCTGGGTTACATAATGCAGTCATTTGTGTCACTGATTGCCTTTCCTTCCAGAGTGGAGCGTGTGTTCACCTTTGGGATACTGTGCTCTCGCATTGCCTTACGTATGCGTAGCATCCACGGGAGGGTCTGCCACGGGAGGCATCTGTGCACCTTGCGAATGAGTACAGGACTCTGAGTAGGAAGTCCCAGGACCTTTGAGCTTGGATGTGGCCATTATGGGAAGTGAGGCCAGGGTGCAGGAGGGAGCTGGAGCAGAGATATTTGCATCTAGGAGACTGGTGGTGATCACCTGGAAGCCAGCCTGGCAGGAGAAGAGAGCAGCACCGTGGCCCAGAAAGTGTAGGAGGCTGAAGTAGGAGGTGACCCAGGGGTGAGGAGTCTCCAGCACGTCAATCAGCTATGGTATTGATGGGTATGAGGTGGCTGAGTCCTCCACAGAATAATGAGGTGGGTGCAGGCATGGGTTCCGAGACTAGGGAAGAGGGAGCAGACAGCTGAGTCCTGTGGGAAGGAGGTACGGCTGGCAATCTGAGTTGTGACTCCGCTTAGAGGTCAGAGGTCAAGTGCTCACGGGGGCGGGGGGGGGCAGATGGAGACAATGCTCTGTGCCTGCGGTCATCCCGATACCGTCTCTCTTAACCTTGCTGACTGACAGGTGGTGACCCTGGGCGGATCTTTCTCCTTAGCCTCTCTCAGCTTCCTCATTTGCAGTCCTATGCGGATGCCCACTTTGTACAAGGTTTGTAAAGGTTAAAAATGAGGTCTGTCAAACACTCAGGACTGAACTTTCAGAAAGTGGCCCTTGCTCTTGCCGGCACTGGTGTCAACATGGTTTTCAGAAGTTTTGGCCTTGAGACCCCGGGAGTCAAGGGTGAAATCAAGCCTTGGTTTATCAAGTGTGTGACTTTGGGGAAGCTTCCTGAGGTGTCTGGGACTCTTTCTGCTTGATGGGGCACTGAGGACCGTTTTACCACATGGTGATAGAGGAAGAGCCAGGGGAAGGCGCTGCAGACACAGCACAGGCAGAGGAAGAAGGCTGGAGTGACATCAGCACCATCCTGTGGGAGACTGAGGCAGGTCAGGTGACTGAGGGTGCTGGCCCATCAGCTTCTGCATGGAAATTCTCAGATCCTGAAATAATTTTAAAGTTCGTGAACAGCGCTCTGTGCAGCACTGCAACCCAGTGGGCCTCCACTGCCACCAGCACTGGAGCACTGGGTTTGCTGTTCCCCTCCTCTTCTGGCCTGTCGGATTAGGTCATTGGCACTGTCACACAAAGGTGATCAGCCAGGACCCATCCCAGGCATCCTTGACGCACTGAGCCTCAAGCTGTTCGTTCTTTTCTCTGGAATTCCCACGGAACTGGTCATTCCTGCTATCTGGAAGAAAAAAAAAAACTCTTTTTGTGTGGCATGTATATGATGTGGTGTGTGTGTGTAAGCATGCATGAGCACATGCCTGTCTAGAAACCCTTACATACACATGTACCTGGAAGCCAGTAATTGAGGTTTGCCTAGGCAAGCTCCGGGGAACCCTGTCCTCGCCTCCAAAGAGCCAGGAGTGCAGACAAGAACCACAGGCCCAGTCTTTTTGTGTGCAACGGAGGAACCAAACTAAATTCCTCACATCTGGGAGGCAGATAACTGAGCTCTCTCCCTAGCCTCAGGAGACAGACAGACAGACAGACAGACATTCTTACCTGAGTCATCCTATCAGAAAGCCTCACCGTGGAACACCCTCTCGACACTGGCAACGCTGGTGATTTCAGGAGGGGCCAAACAGCTGCCACATTTACTCTGGCAAACCGATGAGCTCCAAATGGAGCGATGCCATAATCTTAATTTTCCACTCAATGGTGGAAGCAGGCACATTATTCAAAATTATTCCTCAGCACTTAGTAATTCACATTCGGGAGCAATCTCAGAGCGCGCTGATGTATACGTTACAGGGAGATTTATGGTGGAAATCACGACAAATCAGTCTTTGAAATGTGCTTAAATCACACAAGTTTAAAATACTAATTATGTAAAGTACATTCAGAATTTTTAATTTCCACCTATGTTTGGCAACGCGGTGGAAACGGGCTGGCTTGATGGTGGGGACCCTGGCTCTGGGTCTGCCAGGAACGGAAGCAGCTCAACGTTTCCCAACACTGCGTCCCCAGCGCCCCCACTCAAATAATAAGTGAGAAATGATCGCTGAAGAGTCACAATGCTGCGAGATAATGAGGCATGAAATCCCGATCGGGGAGACAAAAATCCATCTCCGGGAAGTGCTTAAGGAGCCCTTGGTGGTCACAGAATAACTAAGCTAAAGATAAAACTTAGGAAATATCTCCACTAATGGCGTGGCTCGGAAAAATCACATCGTTGCGGGGGGTTTCCTGTGTGCCCATCTGAACAGCAGCCCTGGGGACACTTCATCTGTTTTAGCCACTTAGGAGAAGCCCCTCTTCCTCTTAGAACCTGAAAGAGCTTTGTGGGCCTTCCCTTGGGTCTGGTTGAGGAACCACTCTTTGTGATGCCAGAGGACACTCCGGGTCACGTGGGAGACCAGGTTTTACTGTTAACAGTGGTTTAATGTAGTCTCGTCCTGCATTTTTAATCCACGCCTGTGCTCTGGGAGAATGAGGCGTGTGCTTTGGTGAGGCGCTCAACTGCGAGTCAAATGCTTGCATTCAGCAGCATTCCAAACAGCAGTTCTCCACGGAGGAATGCACCGGGCTTTCGAGACCTAGCCACATTTCCACAGCCCGCTTGCTTAATCAGAAAGACGGCTCTTCCAGAAGATTCCATCTTTCCCCTTGACACAGCATGCAGGGGACCAGTGAATAGTGGCAAGTCCCCTGAAGGTCTCCTGTATATTCAGTGGCAGTACCTTGCAATGAAATCTGCCAGTTATCTGCA
This sequence comes from Ondatra zibethicus, assembly GCA_004026605.1. Classification (NCBI taxonomy): domain Eukaryota; kingdom Metazoa; phylum Chordata; class Mammalia; order Rodentia; family Cricetidae; genus Ondatra; species Ondatra zibethicus. Next base: position 52,583 of record PVIU01004704.1, read on the forward strand.
TGGAGCCAGGACCCAGCATTTGCCAGTGAGTTTGTGCCTGGACAGTACCAGCAAGAGGGGCAGGCTGGCTAGATGGTTTTTTGTTAACTTGGCACATTCTAGAGTCATCTGGGAATAGGGAACCTCAACTGATGAACTGCCTTCAGAAGATTGCCTGTGAGCAGCCTGTGGCGGGATTTTCTTGATTGTTGCTTGATGGCAGAGGGCCTAGTGCACTGTGGATGCTGTGACCCCTGGGCAGGTGGTCCAAGCAAGTCATGAGGAGTGAGCCAGTCAGTACACTCCTCCGTGACTTCTGTCTGCATCAGCACCTGCCTCTGGGATCCTTCCCTGACTCCCCTCTGCGTAGAAGTGTGATCTAGGAATTCTAAGATGAAATATAAATCTTTTCTTCCTTTAATTTGTTTTTGGTCAGGTTTTTATTACAGAAACAGAAAACTTAACTTGCAAGGGGCTTGCAGAGGCTGCTGGATCAGGCCTCCTTGGAGCATGGCCTTTCTAACTTCCCCAGGTGATGGGTACCAAGCTGCCCTCTAGAACGTTCTGTTCCCATCAGTTGATTTAGCATTTGGCCTTCCACCCTGTTTTGGAGACCCCTGTATGTTGTGACCTTAAAAATGACCTGCCTGTGCTCAGAGAGCTGTTCCCGTTCAGCTCTGACCTTGGCTCCACAATGGACCTGTACTGGCTGCAGGTTTGTACTGGCCGCAGGTTTGTACTGGCTGCAGGTTTGCACTGGCTACAGGTTTGTACTGGCTACAGGTTTGCACTGGCCGCAGGTTTGCACTGTCTTCAGGTTTGCACTGGCTGCAGGTTTGCACCGGCCGCAGGTTTGCACCGGCCGCAGGTTTGCACCGGCCGCAGGTTTGCACCGGCCGCAGGTTTGCACTGGCCGCAGGTTTGCACTGTCTTCAGGTTTGCACCGTCTGCAGGTTTGCACCGGCTGCAGGTTTGCACTGGCTGCAGGTTTGCACCGTCTGCAGGTTTGCACTGGCTGCAGGTTTGCACTGGCTGCAGGTTTGTACTGGCTGCCGTCCATTGGCAGATGTGTCCGTGTTTGACAGACTCCTGCCTTCTTATGTTTTGTTGCACCTCCTCTCTGCCTCAGACCAGGCTTCATTCTTACATCTGCCTTGGACTTGATCTCACCAGAGCTCCTAAGGGAAAGACTCTGTGTGTGTGTGCGCGCGCGCGTGCGCATGTGCATGTGTGTGTAATGCCTGAGTGTGTGCGAGTGCATGCATATGTCTGTAATGCATGCGTGTGTGTGAATGTTCATGTGTACATGTGCGCACATGTGTGCATGCATCTGTGTACCAGCAAGTGTATACATGGTGCACCCTACAGCCTGTTCCATGCCCTTTTCATCTCCATTTTCCCTCCAGTCGTAGCTGGTTCAGACCAAACTGGGGAGCACGTGGCGTTCACACTGACTCCAAGAATTCCACATGTTTAGGTTTGGAGCCTGGAAGAGGAGCTGGGAACTGGAACATGGGCGAGGGGCCTGAGAGAAAGGATGGAGGGAGGGTCCTGCTTTATGGTCATCATTGCTATTGTTCCTTTGGGCAGCGGTCACTTAGGCTCTATGAAGATGCCCTGGGGTGTGTTCACCACCTGACCTCAACTCCTATCCCCAAATGTTTGGACAGGCTTGAAGAGCCTTCCCACCTGCTGGGATTCGCCCACCCCACACATGGAGGCAAGGGGCTGCCTCTGGCTTCCTTCTGGTTCATGGTTGTCCCCAGTTCACGTTGTGCCAGGATACCCAAGAGCAGGGAACTTATAAAGAACAGAGATGGGGGTGCTGGGCATGTAGCTCAGCTGGAGAGTGCTGGCCAGTACCTCATCAGCCATTCATGGAGGGTCTCTCCTGCACTCTCAATACTTCTAGGTGTGAGACCTGAAGTGAGCAGTCTACACGTGATGAGGAGGGCCTGTCCCTGCATCATGCCCCCAGAAGAGGCATGAGCGCAGGAAGGAGGGCAGAGGAGGGGACAATCTTCTCCTTTATTGGGTGCCCACTCTAGTGCCCTCAGGACCTGACTGACAGTAGAAGGGACACGTTTGAAAATAAGCCCACTGCCTCTTGCAATATCAAACTGCTCTCTCGCTCCCTCTCTACTCTGTCTCTTCTCTCTATCACTCTTACAACATTACCACCATAGCCACCACTGCCACCCTCAGAGCTATGGTCACCACCACTAGACCCACTATCATTGACGTGACCTCTCTTTCATCAGCCCCTGGAAACACAGACCTTCCATCCTCTTCCTGTTACATGCCAGGGATCCATGGCACTGAGAAACCAGCCTCCTGCTGTGGGCGAAGACATCTTACCAGATGCAGGCTGAAGTCAGTGAGAGAAAGAAACCTTGCTCACTGCTGTGGTGTGCTGTGCTCTCCTGCGTCTCTCTCTGTGTGAAGAGCTAGTGTTTGGGTGCCCCTGAGTTCCTGAGCACTCTCCACAAAGCGGCCCCATGCAGCACTGGGACTGCCTTGGCCAGGAGCCCAGCTCTGCCTGGGTTAGGGTGTGGAGCCAGCCACACTGACTCTGCATTTGGAAAACTGGTAGGCAATACAGGACGAGTCTGGAGAAGATAGATTGGCACCTGGGAGTCGCTCCCTAGTGCCCTAGTGTGGAAACTCAAGTGTACTTCCCAAATGCAGGGTGACAGGAAGCAGGTGGCAGCACCAGCTGCCTGCGTCAGGTGTAACGCAGAAGACCGGGCATCACCTGCTCCTTGCCTCCCCAGGAGGGGGACATCCGTGCCTTTCTGTTTCTTGCTGGGTGTAATTTGATGTGTCACACGGTGGCTGAGTATCCATCCCTTGGTTAGCGAAGAATACTCCTGTCAAGAGGAAGGGGCTGCCTGTGGCCCTCGTCTCACTCTCTGTCTCTGCCAGTGCGCCTGTGGGACCCCTACCTCAGAATGCATATGCAGGTACCCCCCTCACTGGAGCTTCACTTCCTGTGCAAACAAACCTGGGAGAAGTAGACAAGGCCGAGAGCAAGCCTGTTTCCATGAGCACCGCGATGCTCAACACACCTTCAAGTTCAATGGCATGGACTTCATTGCGTGTAGTGAGCTGCACTTCACCCCATGGCTCCCTGAGCTCCCTGTGGAAAGAGCCTTCATAATTCACAAGCCAACACTCTCGAGGTGACATTGATGCATGCTTGTCAGTGGGTCAGTGTGGCTGAGGGTGAAGGTTTGGAAAGGAGCGGTTTGTGATGCTGAGTCCCAGGTCTCCCGGAGAGCTGGAGCCTGCTCCTCAAGGTTGACAGTGCTGAAGACCCCGACACAGCCATTCCCTGGTCCCTGGAAAGAGGCCGAGACTGACCGGAGCGAGCAGAGCTGTGCAGTGTGAAGGTGGCCAATGCACCGTCCTTCACTCTGTTGAATATTAACCCGCTGGTCAGAGGGACAAAGCGAGCATCATGCAGGTGTGAGATGCTCTCTGCAGGGAGACTGCCCCGCAGGGGTTAACGGTCTTGTGTTGGTTCTAAGTTTAGGAGTGAGCATGACACCTTTTGTTCAAGTCAGGTTGGGAGGCTCTCCAGTAAATTAAACACTTGACATGCTCCATTGTGGTGAGACACTACTACAGCAGCCAATTTCCCGGACTCTCACAAGCTTTTATTAATTGCCCTTGGCACTGAGGGGTCAGAACTCTGCCGTACCCTTCCTGGGCGCAGCCTTTGTTTGGTCATTTCAAAAATATGCTTCATTTCCAAATTGCTTAAAATGGATAAAGAAGTGGTGCCCTGATCAAAACTGAATTTGGCCTAATTAAGATGAATCTGCGCATTGCTCCCAGCCCCTGGGCAGCCGTCATTACAGCCCCTTTCGACCTGCAGCAGCTCAGTCTCCTCAGGCCAGAAGCCAGTTGGCCCCAGCTCTGCCGCATCCTCCCTGGCTCTGTTGATGAATTGCTCCCTGGCACATGTGGTGTTCCTGGGGAAACATGTACCAAATGATATCCTGGCCTTTTCTCCCAAGTATAATGGCCAAGACAGACTTTGGGAGGTGAGAGGGAGGAGGGAAGGCTTGGGGAAAGACATGGCTGTGGTTTTAAGTTTGAGGGTAAAATGTCTCCCGCACACGGTGCTGTTTGGAGGACTTATAGGACCTTCAGGAAGTGGGCTCTCATTGGAGGAAGTAAGGAACAGGCAATGGGTCTTTGAAGGCTATACCTGGTCTCCTCCCCCTTCCTCTCTGTGTCCTGCCTGTCATGAAGTGGGTATGTTCTCCCACCATCACAATGTTCTACATGACTGCGGGGCCAGAGTCAAGAAATCCGGGCGCATAGGCTAACCACGCTGTGACAAGGAGCCAAAGTAAACCGTCTGCTGATGTTTTTGTTATAGACGTAGTCGCAGCAATGAAAAATGTGAGCTACATACATGAGGATGGGTGGGTACAACTGAACACACACATGCACATGAACATACACACACACACACAGGACAGGTGAGTGCAGTGGAACACACACATGCACACATGCACATCAGCACACACTAATACTCACATGCATATTTAGAGATGCTACAGCAATAACAGCAGCCATTAGCCCAGTGTTCACTGGGCTCCAGGCCTTGTCCTCGGTGCTGCTTCTTAGTTCTCACACAAGACCTTGTGGCAGCCTTCCTTCTCTTGCTGAAGAAGAAGCTGTGAGCTTTGTCACCCACCTGATGTCAGTGGGGATCTGACCCCAGAAGCTACCCGTGGGAAGTGTGTGCATGTGCCTGTGAGTACATGTGCATTCATGTGTATATCTATGTGCATGTGTTGTATATATGTGCAAGTATGTAAATGTGTATGAGCATGTGTGGTACGTATACATGCGTGTCTGTTTGTGTGTGCTCTGTATATATATATATGTGTGTGTATGTTTGCGTGTGCTCTGTATACATGTGTGTATGTTTGTGTGTGGTCTATGTAGTTGTATGTGTTGTGTGTGTACATCTGTGTATGCTGTATGCAGTCTATGTCCATGTTCACATGTGTGTGTGGTCTGTGTATGTGTGTGTGCATGTGTTTGTGTGCACAAATGTATATGTGTATATTTTGTATGCGGTCTGTGAACATGTATACAGGTGTATTATCTGTCTAGATAAATGTGTACATGAGTGCATGCCTGTGTGTGGTCTGTGTGGATGTGTGTGTTTATGAGTGTACTGTGTGCAGGTGTGTGTTTGTCTGTAGTTTGTGTACATATATGCATGTTATATAGTCTGTGTACCTGTTCACATGTATATATGTGTGGCCTATGTGTATGTTTGCCTATGTGTAGAGAACTTGGACTCACTCAACTATAGAGTATTTGAAGAACCCCTGGGAAGTGCTAGCCATTTCCAAAGTAGCTACCCTGTTTCCTAGTCCAGCCCTGCCCCCTTCCCTCTCCCACAGTGATCCAAACCCTTGACAATGCTCAGTGATGTGTCTTTTCTACCTCAGCCCACCAGACAGCTGGGGAGGGGCATTGTGCTGTTTGAACTTCCATTTCCTGGATGACCTGTGGAGTCAAGCCCCTTCCCAGGCCACAGCCCTGCAGAAAGGAGCCCCCCCCCAGTGAGCTCTCCCCTTTGCTCTGTCCAAGGTCGCTTCTGCTCACTGTTGGAGCTCTCTCTGCCGCATTTAAGATGTCTTTGAGGAACTCAGTCAAAAAGACATGCCTCCTGTGTGTTAAATGTTTTGTGACCTTGCCCTCCAGAGCCAGAGCTGATGTCCCCTAAGAATTTAGAAACTTGAGCTGGGCAGTGGTGGCACATGCCTTTAATCCCAGCACTTGGGAGGCAGAGACAGGCGGATCTCTGTGGGTTCGAGGCCAACCTGGTCTACAGAGCAAGTACCAGGACAGGCTCCAAAGCTACAGAGAAACCCAGTCTCAAAAAACCAAAAAAAAAAAAAAAAAAAAAAAGAATTAGGAACTTGAGGGAGGGAGGCATCTCTACCCTTACAGACCCTGTTAGCCTGAAAGGAAGGGGTGGCCACCCTACATCCCAGCACCCTGTAGGACGCTGTCCTTATGTTTGTAGAGAGAAGCTGAATTTCTAACAATAGCACTGTGTTGTGGTGGGCTTTGTAGCTGCACCCAGGAGAGGTGGTCTCTAGGCCTCTGCTGAAGTGCTGACACCCTCAGTGTGTGCTACCAGGTCACAGCACAGTGTCTGGGAGAGAAGGAGCCATGGCTGGGCAGTTGTGTCTACAGGACAGGTCTGCACGGTCATGGACTCCCGGGGTGTGAACTGTGTCTTCCCCTGCAGTGCAGAAGGAGACTAGCCCTTGAATGGTCCTGTGGATGGTGGCTTCAGAACCTGTCCAGGGAGATCCCAGATTCACCGAGGACCCGAGCACTCCGCTTGGCAGCATTCTGCCTCACACACCTCATCAGTCCCCAGTTATAGGATCAAATCTGCATTTCCTACAGACGTTTACAGAAAGCGCTCACCACAGCAAGCAGCCTGATAAAATTGCCTTCCAGGACTTCTGGGGGCTGTGATATTCCTACAGTAGAGTCCCCATGGGCTTGTGTCGTGTGTTTCATTTCATCCGGCACTGGCAGTCACATTCCTGCCAGGAACACCCATCAGCCTCTGTGTGCTCAGGACTGCTGTCTAGGGAGCACCATGGGGGACTGCCTGGTAGAAGCCCCCTGTCTCTTTTCCATGCTCTCCCTCCCACCTGGTGCTCACCCTGGTGGTGGCTTGTGCTTGCTGACAGTTGGGCTTGTTTCTTTAACCCTCTGATCTCAGGGAACTTGAAGGAGCATGGTGAGTCCATCTTATTTCCAGCATCCATAATGAGGATTTTAGAAAAAAATTCCACAACCAAGGTGTAGTGGCATTTCAACTGTATTTTAATAAATAAAGACTGCCTGAAGATCTGAGAGCAAAACAGCCCCTCTGGTCAGCCTTATAGACCAGGTAATGGTAACACACACCTTTAATCCCAGTAGCCACACTAGTTGCCATAGAAACTGGGTGGTGCATGCCTTTTAATCACAATAGTGCACGCCTTTAATCCCAGCCCTAGAGAGGATTATAAAACGGGAGGAAACAACTCTCAACACACAGTCTCATTCTGAGATTCCTAGAGAGAGGATCACCATTTCAGTCTGAGGCTGAGGTAAGAGCTAGTGGCTGGCTGTTTTGCTTTTCAGATAGAAGGAGAATGTGAATAAATTAATCCCACACTTACTCAGGATTAAGTCTAATAAGGGGTTCTGTACTTAAGGGAGACGCACAGATCACAGTCCTCTGCATGAATGGGAAGCAGGAACCAAATTCAGCATCCAGGTGAGAGAGGAGAGAATGGGTAGGCACACACCTTTTAGGTACCCAAGGCCACGCCCAACCTGGTCCAGTCTCTCAAAGGTCATTGGCTGAAGGAGGTTCCCTATTATCAGATCTTCATGTTGAACCCCAATTCCTGACCCTGAGCTTTTATTAATTGTGCTTCATCAAGGTGACTTGATCTTCTCCAAAATGTTATTTCTGGAGGTTTCTCTACAAGAGTCTACTTAGCTACGCTTTTGTAAATATAAACAAATGCACATGCAAACACACATGTGCCCACCATACACAGTCATACATGTGCACACAAACACCTCTGTTCATATTTGTATTTTTGCCTATTGTTGCTTCCACCAATGCAATCTTTCTTTGAAGAGAGCTGGTCACCCTAAGCCCTGTGGCTGTTCAGGTGTGTCTCATTGCCCACGAGTCTGGCAGAATTAATTAGGTTCTGACACTTGTCCCACAGAACAGGCGTGCTGTTACTTCATGCACATCCTGTACACAAGTCACCAAAGTTCCAGGGCAACTTTGATTTCATGAGTTGATGACTATTATGTCCAGAAATGGGGAGATGAGGAGTGACCAAAGCCTTTGTTTGGCTGTGCGGTGGGAGCTGAAGCCACCCAGGTCCCACCTGTTGAGGCCCTTGGGCCCCTGTGCAAACACCCGGTGCATCCTAGTTAGACACGCAGGGTCTTCACTGCTTTCCCGGTAACTTGTAAAGGTTTTGAAATGATTGACACCTAGGTGTTTATTCAGTCTCACTCATTGAGATCTAATGAGGGCAAGATCTGATTATGCAAAGTTGAATTCAACCTCTCTTGTTCTGTGACCATCAGGTGTTGCAGAGGAAATGGGCATTGAGAGCAAAGCTTGTGTGACAGACGGCAATGAGCTCCCCTTCTTTAGTATGGGCAACAAACAGGAAGAACCTTCAAGAGGTGGAGGCCGAAGTTCTGAGGCAGAGAGCAGCCGTCTTACACTGGGTACTTTAATTTTCAAAAACACATTTTATTTTAACCATGTGTCAGTGTGTGTGTGTGTGTGTGTGTGTGTGTGTGTGTGTGTGTGTGTGTTGTATGCATGTGCTTGTGAATGCCTGGGGAGAGCAGAAAAAGCGTCAGAGTCCCTGGGCTAATCTGGAGTGGAAGGAGGTGTGAGCCACCTGACAGGAGTGCTGGGAACTGGGCTCCAGGCTGTCTTCTAAAGTCACGCTCAGCGAGCATGCTCAGCTGAGCACTGAGCCTTCTCTCCAGTCCTGGGTTGGATTCTCCAAAGCATGGTTTATTTCTTAGGAGCCAAGCACCAGGTTCATCTCTCCTGCCTTTTATATCTCTCTACTCAGAACCATGCTCCTGTTACTTTCGTTTCCAGCAAGTCACAGATGTTCAGATGTGACACAGGTCCCAGCACATGCTGAAAACAACTATGGGAAAAGACTAAGGCAGAACTCGGCTTTTTAAAAAGCCCTCTGGGCCTATCTCTGCTTTCACTGGCCTGGACCCTCTGGCACCATCCTGTGACATCAGAATTGACCCAGAGCGGGTCAATTGGGTGGTTCTTTGGTTACCTTTGAACTGTAAGGTAAAATAAACCCCGTCTCCCTTAGCTTGCTTTAGTCAGAATATTTTATCTTGAAAACAGGAAAGATAAGCCAGGAAATTACTTTGATTGTGATGTTTTCGTGTTCGACCACTCTGTCAGGGGTAGAATGCATTTTCCTTGTATGCACCCCGTTACCCTTTCATGCCCCTCCCACCGGGGCTCTCTTTCCAGCCATTCCCCCTCACACACATTTCTCTTCATTTTGAGTCAGCCGAGCTTGAGCTGTGGGCTTTCCCACACCTGATCATTTACACTTTGGGACCCTTTGCTGGAAGGCAGGTGGACATCCTCCTCACACCTGCATGGAGCTTAGTGGCTGGAATTTAGACAGTCACAGCCTGGGACCTGGACTCTGATATTGAGGGGTGTGTTTAAGCCTCGCCGGGGGAGAAGACGGATTATGACACGAAGCGAGAGGTCAGCCCCCCGAAGTACCTGCAATGCTAAAGTCAGCGTGGTATTTCACTGTCTGTTTAGGCAGAGACATCTGCGGGTCCCCAGATCCCACCAGAAAACACTGTTTCCTAGGAACCTTAGCTGCGGATTTTGCCCGTGGCTGTGTTTATCCTGCTCCATAAGTAGTACCAAAGGCACGAACACTTCACCAAGTCCCCAGGAAGGCCTTCGGGAGCTTGTGAGTATCCAGTGCAAGCTCTTTGTCCATGAAAAGAGTTTTTTAATAGGGAGTCCAAAGTGACTTCAGACTGTCCACTTGTCCCCAATGTCTGTCTTCTGCTTTCAATCTAACCGGACCTGTCAAAAGTTGTTAAAGCCCACACGACCTCACCCACACGGCCTCACCCCCAGGGCCTCACCCATGTGGCCTCATCTACATAGCCTTACCCACGCAGCCTTACCCACACGGCTTCCCCACACGGCCTCAGCCTCACCCACATGGCCTTCCCTCACAGCCTCACCCACACGGCCTCACTCACATAGCCTCACATCTGGAGGACATGGTGCAAGGCTCCTCTTGGTCTGAGACCCTGGTCCACATGGGGAGGAGAGACTGAGGCGTGGACCGTAGTGAAAGAGTGACACCTGCCTAGCATGTAACTGGCTGTGAACCTTTAGGCAGGAAGGGCAGAGTGGCCCCTCCCCTGCTCCCACCTTCCCAGAAGCTGGCTGTAAACATCTGTGTGAGGAGGACAAGGTTTCCCTCAGGTCAGCAGCTGGCCCTCCCTCTATAACAGATGGTCTTTAAGCTGGGATTTTGTTGTCTGCCGGAGCTTGGCTTTCAACAGTCAGCTCTGGGCCGTATGTGGATCTCGTCCAAGCAGGACTGATGATTAGTTGAAGGGCTCAGCTCACTATGCGCAAATAAGCACAATAAAGCCTGGGGCAGGTGGCGCTGCAGCCCCTGCGGCCACCATGGGGCACCTGCTCCTCTTTGGAATTCATGGCACTGGCAACCAGGACTCAGGGCTTCCTGGGTTGCGCTGGCTTTCTCAGAGCTCTCTCTATAGAAGGATTGTTTAATAGGTCATGTGACCAGCTGCATCACCCCCTGGTATTTACTTGCAGGACTCCGAGTCAGCATATTTCAGAGACAACTGTACATCAACGCTGGCTCTATCACTACCTCATAGTGGCTAAAGCTATGGAGTCAACAGGTTCTCAACAAGAACGAGGCTCGTGTACTTCGCCCTCACGGCTCCTAGATTTTATATGGAAACATTAAGTCTGGTGTATACGTACAAAGGAAATTAGAAGTGAGATTACCCATGAGCAGAAGCAACTAAGAGGTGGAGGCAGTAAGGAGGAGGCCATGGTGGGGTCTGGCTGTGCACACAACTTTAATGAAGTACCCCTAGACAAATTCCTCAGTCGAAAACCTCTATAACTTGGTGTCTGTACATGCCATAGACACGTGTACCCATCCATGCATGTGCCCGTGTGAACAGCTCTGACATCACCATGGGCCTGACATGAAGAAGACACATCCAATAGGTGTATTTCTCCCAGTACCAGCTCCCTGAAACGGGGATATGCCCTCAGCCTTGTCACCTGTGGTCTCATCTATCTATCTATCTATCTATCTATCTATCTATCTATCTATCTATCTTCTATCTATCTATCTATCTATCTATCTATCTATCTATCTATCTATCATCTATCTATCTATCTATCTTCTATCTATCTCTATCTATCATCTACCTATTATCTATCATCTATCTATCCATCTATCTATCATCTATCTATTATCTAACTATCTATCATCTACCTATCGTCTATCAATCATCTGCCTATCTATCTATCTATCATCTATCTATCATCTGTCTATCTATCTATCAGTCTATCATCTATCTACCTATCATCTGTCTATCTATCTATCATCTATCTATCTATCTATCAGTCTATCATCTATCTATCATCTGTCTATCTATCAATCATTTATTAATCTATCTATTGATCATCTATCTATCATCTATCTATACCTTTGATTGGAACAATCAAAGTTGCATTAGATGGGAAAACAAACATACAATCTGCAAACCAAAGGCTGCTGATCTCTTATATCTGGCACTCTGCTGTCCAGAGACATTGCTCTCTGGGACCTTTGCAGGCCTTGTCTTATTACTGTAGAATATACACACACATGTGTATATATGCAATGATGTGAACATGACTCTGTGCAGTGGCATATGAGCCTGTGTAGGGACAGATGAGCCCCTGTAGTGACGTATTAACCCCGTAGTGAAACATTGGTGAGCACACTAAATTCCCACTTTATTGTGGGAATTCATTCCAATAAGCCAATGGTATTAGGGTGACTAAGCCCTATGGGTGTGGTCTTCTCTGGGTATGTAACTGGATAGGAAATGAGGACCAAGGGTAGCATGCTCTCTTTCTGGGATGCTGAGGGAACCAGCAGAGATACGGCTTGGAGTTCCCTTTGGGAAAGAGCTTACAGTGTAGCAGTGGAGAGCTGGTTCCCCGGCAGGAATGCCAAGTGGCTGGAGACACGACCCAGTTCCCTCCTTCTGTTCTGTAATCATTGTGCATTGATTTGATTTAATAAAAGGTAAAACAGTCCCCAGATGTCCTGCTTTACCACTTGATGGAGTGTCAAGGGCTCCTTTGTTCCTTCTCTGGGTAGCTGGGCACTATGGCTTACCTTTCAAACGGACCCTCAGGCTGAGTCTGCTTCTTACCCTGGGGCAGTACACCCAGAGCTTGTGGAGCAAGAACAGCACTTCCTGGCCTCCTTCTGCAGGCTGTATGCCGGCTAGAGGATGCCGTGTGTAGTAAGAGGCGCGCCGGCTCCCAGCGCCTGGTTCCCGGGGCTTGGTTCCCGGTGCAGGGCCCCTTGTTCTGTCCCACTGGGCTCCCGGTGCGTACTCGAAATAATTACACGGAAACTGTATTCATTGAAATACTGCCCGGCCCATTAGCTCTAGCCTCTTATTGGCTAACTCTCACATATTTGTTTAACCCATTTCTAATAATCTGTGTGTCACCACGAGTCGTGGCTTACCGGGAAAGATTCAGCGTGTCTGACCTGCGAGCTTCATGGTGGGTGGGCCCTCTCTAACTCTGTCCCCTTCCCAGTATCCTGTTCTCTTTCCCTGTCTATCTAAGTCCTGCCCTATCAAAAGGCCAAGGCAGTTTCTTTATTAACCAATAAAAGCAACCCAAATACAGAAGGACCCTCCTACACCAGCCATGCATGGGGATTTGCACAGGATGAGGGTGTGTGTTGAGGGCGATGCTGGTGTGCCCGGGCATCATATGTCAGAGGAGTGTTTTGTATTATAGTCGGGCTGCATGAAGCTCGTTAAGCCAATGCGACTGGAAGTGCCTGGTTAGAAAGTGTCATTGGTGCCTCACACAGCAAGGATGTTTAATGTGGATTTCAGGCAGATGGGAAGCCCCTCAGGGCACTTTTCCAGTCTGCAGTTTTCTCTGTGTCCTGGTTACCTTCGGGGGATGCCTGCTTATGGGGTGTCTCTGGTTCCCCAAGCACAGGAGAATTTGGCGTCTTTTAGGAAATGTCGATGGACCCTGGAGCTTTTCTACTTAGCCGCACACAATCCACCCCTTCTTTACCCAATGAGAGCTGTCACTGGTCAAATCCTACCACCCGAGGAGAGGCAACCTAGGATTCTTACTGCTGTCCTCACCTCCACTAAAGCTAAGGCCGCTGCTTATTCCTGCAGTGGGTGCAGTGCCAGCCTTTAGACACCCAGGCTTCCTTTAAAACGGAAGCCGAGGTTAAGTACATGTAAAGGTTCAGATAGAAAATGTGTTCCTATGTGATTTTGTGGCAACAATCTGCAGGTCTAGAGTGTCCCTAGAGAAGCAAGGGGTGGCTGTGGGTGGTTCTGCTGCTTCTTAGGTGACCTTGGATGAGCCAGAGACACTTGGAAAGAGGGAGTGGCCTCTATCGAATTGGCCTGTGACTTGACGGCGGGGTATCTTCTTGATCACTAGTTAATGTGGGAGGGTCCATCCCATTGTGGGCGGTGCCAGCCCTCCTCCCATGGATCAGGGTTGTTTAAGAGAAGTAGCCGAGCAAGCCGCTGGTGAGCAAGGCACTGGAGAGCAAGCCAGGAAGCAGTATTCCTCCATGGTCTCTGCATTAGCTCCTGCCTCCAGGTTCCTGCCTTGGCTTCCTCAGTGGTGAGCTCTAACCTGTAAGGCAAATAAACCCTGTCCTTCCCAAGTTGTTTTTGGTGAGGGTTTTATCACCGTAACCAGAAACAGACGATGGCAGCCTTTGCACTTATAAGACACTGAGTTAATGGATCACAGTTGACCTTCAGATGTCTACCACGTCCCAGGCAGGTTATTATAGAACATGGGCTCCAAAGTGTTCAACATGTGTTGTGCCAACTATTCTTCCTTGGTACTTTTGCTTTAAGGGATAATCATTTTTAAAAGATATCAACAGTGGAGGTATTTCATATTTCTTCACATTTATCTCTTCTGATGGTCTTCAGTCTTTGCCTAAATCCCCATTTCCTTCTGCTATCATTTCCCGTACATATGTACATAAAATATGTAATGTACAACACATTAAACATGCATTGTACAGGGCCTTCTCCGGGAATTTCAGGCAGCCTTCTTAGATTTAAAAACATCTTTATCCCACTGGTGTTGTTGAAATGTTCTCAGAATAGGACGTGGCAGACTGTTTTCTTTTCCCGAGTGGAGATGCCACAGCGTTGCCTCGGGTTTTCTCCTCCTGGGTCCTGGGCAGGTGATGCTGCTCTGCTCTGGGACTTGGGACTGGCTTCTGTGTTTTCTCTCTCACTGGTGTTGAGCTGCTTGAGAGGCACAAACGTCCTCAAGGCTCCGTGTCTCTTTGGCTCTGCGTTTGCTGATCTGACAACTTGGATTTGAAGCTCTCATGTGATTTAGAAATTTGAGGGAGCACAGTTACTTCTGCATTGTTCTCCTTTCCCCAGGGCTTCACACATGCGAGGCAAACTCCACCAACTGGCCCACAGCTTCCTTTATCTTACGGTTTTGGTCCACCAGGAACACATCCTTCTGGTCTTTGTCGTGGAACTTTCTTTAACCTGCAGCCTCTAAAAATATTGTGTGTTAAAGTCAAATTCTCTGCTTATTTGCCCCAGTTGCGTGCGTGCCTCTTTCAGGCCTGTGGTTTCTCGTGGGTGGTTTCTCCTTTGCTTGTTTGTTGTTTTGCATCCTGCCCCCTTTGTCCCTGTGGGTGATGCAATCTTCTTCCCCGATGGCTTCAGTGTTCTTGGTGAGATTTCCAGAAGCACTGCCCCGGGGTTCCATGTTTCTCTCCTGATACCACCTTCTGCTTAAGATGTTTGTGGGTTTCTGGGATGGGGGATTTCTTTGCAGCCCATGGATGAGACAGTTACTTTTGCTTCACTACCCACACCTTCTCAGACCCCAGTTATTAACGCAGTGGGCCTCCCTCATTCCCACCTTGCTGGGACCCTCACTATATATCAGCCCTTCCCCCTCTGCATTCTGTTGGCTTGACTTGTCCGTGACCTTTTCCTCCACATAAACTTCTTTCCTTTAAACACATTTTGTTTTAAGTCTTTCATTTTTTGTTGCTAAAGTTCTGTGTGGTTCTCTCTCTCTCTCTCTCTCTCTCTGGACAGCTTGCTGGAGTCACTTCTTTCTTTCCGCCCTGTGAGTTACAAGACTCAAACTCCAGTCATTAGGCTTGGCAGCTGTCTCCCTTACTCTCCGTGTGTCCTGTTTCTCACACCAGGAAGTCCCCTTTGCTTCCTTAGCCTTTTGGAGGACTTGAGGACCTGTCAGCTAGCTGCCTCCTGTCTGTTGTTTACGGCTCTCTATGAGACGATTTCTTTGTATTTTGGACAATGCCTGTGTGATTCCACACCTGTCTGGCAATGTTCATTTCTATGAGAAGCTCTAAGCTCTGACGTTATGGGGCTGGCGTGTTTTCCAGCATTCAGTCCCATACATAGGAGGTTGGTTTGATCCTTTGTTGGTCTTAGCCGCTACTGAAAGTACTTCGCAGCAGCCATCTCTCCAGCCCCAGGTTTTTATTTTTTAAATCTCAAACTAACTTCACTACAACGAATTACTTTTATAGCAGTGTTCTCAACCTGTGGGTCGTGACCCCTTTGAGGGTCAAAGGACCCTTTCACAGGGGTCAGCTAAGACCATCAGAAAACACGGGCATTTACATTACAATTTGTAACAGTAGCAAAATTACAGCTATGAACTTGCAACAAAAATAATCTTATGGTTGGGATCACCACAGCATGAGGAACTGTATTAAAGAGGGCAGCCTTAGGAAGCTTGAGAGCCACTGCTTTGTGGGATAAGTCCATGGTTTATTATTTTATAGAGGAAGGAAATAGAAGCAGAAGAGTTTTGATTTCACAGCCTGGGTGGTGGGTAGGGACCTCAAACCTGGTCACATAGCTCTGAGGATCGGACAGGTGGACTCCACCCTTGTTCTGACTGTGTGTGTCACTGCAAGGGGCACGTCGATTGGGTGCATGAACTGCACTGATGCAGATGCTGTTCCAGCCCATGTTCATAGACTTCTTGTCTTTACATTGGCTGTGATAAGTTGCCTCCTCATACTGAATCGGGTCGCGGGATTTGTGTAGGAGAAAGCGGCTTCAGTGGGCTCGTCTGTAACAAAGGCACAGGTGAGTATCCCTGCTTCTGACTAAGAGTCTTCCTTCCCCACTGCTGCAGGGCTCACTGTGTTAGACTTTCGGCTTCTTGCCCAAGGCACCAGGCTTCAGAAGGGTAGGAAAGTGGGCAGCTTCAGGGCCCACAGTCAGAACTGAAACTGGGTTTGCTGTACTCAGTAATGAGGGCCGGGTTACTAAGCCATGTTCTTCCTGTTGTAGCCCTATCCAGCAGGTCTCCTGGGCTCGAGGCTGGACCCTTAGCTGGGTAGCCAGGAGCCCAGGCAAGCAGACTGTCTGGACTGCCCAAAGTGTGTTCAGTGCCATGCTTTGTGCACAGCCTCTGGAGGGAGATGAGTGTGAGTGTGTGCATGTGTGTGACGATAAAAGTACATTTGTGTATATGTGTGAGCCTGCCTGTAATGATAAAAGTGTGTGTGTGTGTGCATGCATGCAAAACAATAAAAATGCATATGTGCTTCTGTGGAAGTCAGAGGCAACCTCAGCATTGTTGCACGGATGCCGTCCACTTTGTTAGGGGCAGGAGCACTCCACGGCCTAGAGTGTACCATGTAGAGTAACTGGCTGGCCAGCAAGCTCCAGAAGCCTTCCTCTTCCATCCTCCCAGTGCTGGGGTTACAAGTACACGCAAGCACACTCGGTTCTGGGGAATAGAACTCAGATCCTCACGCTCACACAAGCATTTTACCCCCGAAACACCTCCCTAGCCCAGAAGCGCTGTTGTTCTAAGCATGGGAAAGAAGATCTCCACCCAGGTGAAGCCCAGATGCCCATTGTGTGAACTATTGTGAACCGAGGGTGGCACAGCCCAGGTTAGACCTAGCCCTGCAGTCTCTGCTAAGTGAGTGGTGGCCCTGGAGAATGTCCACACCTCAGTTTAACCCTTTGTCTCCCTTGCAGGTCTTTGTGGCTGCTCACCCATGTTGACCAAGCTCCATGGTCAATTAGAAAGGAAAGTAATGCTTATATTCAAAATATTTCTACAATTTTGGTGGCTCTATCTGACTAATTTCCTCATACAAATACAACTGATCTAGAAACCTTGATTAATTTTTCTAAGTTGGAATGCCAGACATACAATGCTTATTATGAAATACTTAGAGAAACACATTTACATATCAAAAGGCTACATAGTAGAAAGCATTATGAAGTGTATGGTAATGTGTTTACTATTAAATATTAAACACCAATTCTATTATGTTTGTATGCTCTGAAGTGCCCCGAACATTATGAGTGTTTTGTATGGAGCATAATTTGATCTGTTATATGACAATTACTTCTGTGGAATTTACAAAGATCCATGCTTAGCACTGTCCCTGTGACATTCTAATGTCACCACATGTGAAGGCCAGTGCTGTAGCTTTTCTGTAAAAATATGTGTCTTAAAATAAATTAAGGTTTCCAAGTTTTGTCTCTGGGCTCCTATAATAATATTTGGCCTGGTTTTAGTTAGTTTTTTTTTCTGTTTTTATTTATGTAACTCTGACATAACTGAACATGACCATGGATGATGGTAAAACCATACAGGTAGGGCACATGGCCCTGGAAGCCAGTGGCTTTCTCGTTCCCTCAACCCCCTCACTGTGTTCATGAAACAACCAAATTCATAAAAAGTCCTTGTTTAATTTTGCTCTTTATTTTATAATCATGGAAAGCACGTGAGTTAGTTTCTGCCAATTCCTCTGCTTTCTTATGGAGTCCCTTCTCCTATGCTTTAAGTCCTCAAGCCCAGCATCAGCAGTGAGGGGACACATGGCCAACTTGAGCTACCTAGAAACTCCCTAAATCCCTGAGGGACTTTGACACAGGCAAGCAGAGGATTCGTGGTTGTGACACAGCAAATATTTCAGTGTTGGCTTGCATGCTGCAGACTTGGGGTGACAGCCTGCATGCCACAGACTTAAGGTGAAAACCTGCATGCTGCAGACTTGGGGTGATAACCTGCATGCTGCAGACTTAAGGTGAAAACCTGCATGCTGCAGACTTGGGGTGATAACCTGCATGCCGCAGACTTGGGGTGATAACCTGCATGCCGCAGACTTGGGGTGATAACCTGCATGCTGCAGACTTGGGGTGACAGCCTGCATGCTGCAGACTTGGGGTGATAACCTGCATGCTGCAGACTTGGGGTGATAACCTGCATGCCGCAGACTTGGGGTGATAACCTGCATGCTGCAGACTTGGGGTGACAGCCTGCATGCTGCAGACTTGGGGTGATAACCTGCATGCTGCAGACTTGGGGTGACAGCCTGTAGGCTACAGACTCGGGGTGATAGGAAAATGGAAAGGGCAGGGCTAAGGAAAGGTACAGCCTTCACGAAGAAGTCAGTTTATCAAAGGACATTTGAAAATTTTAAGATTGTTCTAAGTCACCAGAATTTCACTAACAACAAAATAGGATGTAGATTGGTGTTTATGTGTGGCACCGAGCGCTGAGCTATTGACAAACTGAGGGGTTTGGTGGAGTTTTGAATATTACCAGGCTACAAAAAGGATCACTTTTGGTTTTGTTCTTTGAGAAACTTGCCCTGGCAAATGCATCTCAGGACATCGAGGGATGATCATTGGCTTAGCAATAAGGCAGTGTGGGCTTCCTTAGGGAGCTGATAACCCTCTATCCAGCCTGCCAGCACCAAGCAGACAAGTTAGAGAGGAAGCCTTTGACATAGGTTATACCAGCCCCACACTGGGTAACCCCATAAGAGACCTCAGCGGAGAGGGGCTTTGGTGCTCAGTCTCCAGAACTGACGGTCACACAGCCGTGTTGTTCTTTACCTGGCTGTGGAGAGGCTGTTTGCTCTGCAGAGAGAGGGAAGGTGAATGGAATTAGAAGCAGACAGGCATGAGGAGCTTCCACAGAAAGTCGCATCTGTGAGGAAAGTGTGCTGCTGCAGAGTCTGAGACCCCGCAGAGCTGTCAGCAGGGCTGGGAGGAAAGTGTTGGGTGCTGTCAGACGGGTCCCCTTGATATGCAGTGGTGGGCGGCTTGGCAGTCCTGTTGCTCTTAGAAGAATAGAAGACGATGAAAGTTAAGAATTTCCCCTTCGGTGTATTGAAGGTGCCATTGGCATTTCCCAGGTGTCTTTGGGAAAGAGAGAAAAGGGGGGGGCATTAACACAGTAGTGGCATACTCTACAAAGGATGGGACAATTGGGACATGTTGAGCCCCAGATGGCATGACTCCTAGCCTGCTCAGACAGCAGAATTTTAAATTATGAAATATTCACACGTAAAGTACCAATTCAGGTGGCTGTAGCAGGGTCCTGAGGAAAAACACGAGATTCAATCTCATACTTCCTGTAGAAATCCAGAAAGAGTAGGAACGGAGCCTAAAGATGCCTGGGAAAATGTGGAGGTCTTCTGCAGATCAAGGACATGACTCAGAAACCCTATCATATTTCTGGATCCTTGACATCTTTCCCAGCTTGCCCATCAGCAGCCTACTGGAAGCTGGAGACAAGTCAGCTTGGATCCAGTGGGTTTGGCTCTAGGCAAATAGCGCAGGTTCCAATAGACTTTGTGATGTATCTGCAGAGTTGTGTATACAGTCTTACTGCCAACAGCACTACCTCTGGGACAAAAAGAGACAGAGAGAGGAAAAATGGGAAGAGGGCTTTGGTTCCCAAATGTCATCCTTCAAAGCATCAAATAGAAAATATGACTATGTGACCATGAAAGGACACATCTAGATCCCAGCCAAGAGCCTGAGGGGAAAGCGTGTGGCTCAGACTCTGGGCAGGAGGCTGAACCCAAATCCAGAAGCAGGCTCATGTGCTCAGCTTGGACTCAACACCGCTGTGAACTTGGGGCAGTGACCAAGCTGCTGCTCCTATTAGAACTGATAAGAATAAGAAAGTGCTTAGCTCTCAATGGAACGCTTTTATGAACCTATCTTTTCAAGGCTCAGGAAACATCTTGGAAGAGCAGGAAGAAATAATTAGAGCAAGGCTGTGAACTGGTGCCTTCTAGACATGGCATAACTACTGCACTCATGAACCCACAGCGTCTGGGTTACCTGTACATGATCTGTACAAGATCGAGCCAGTCGGATATTCCAGCATGGATGGAAGAGCAGCTCATGAGACGTCACTGTATCCAGGAGCTATTGCTGGTTGGTGGTGGCTATGGAGAGAAAGCCATTTTCCTGGGGAGGGACCACTGGTGGATTGCTCTTACTCCAGTGGATCACCCCATATCCAAGTACACTAACTGAACTCAGAGGGAGATACAGGAAGTGAGGGAAATGGAGCTGAAAGGGGGATACAATGGGAATACTCAGAGGGAGTGGATAGGAGGAAATTGGGGGTAGATATAGTCAGAATCATGAAGACCACAAATAATAAGTTGAAAAAATTAGTAAGTTCCAGTTGAGATACAGATGGAAATATAAATCAATATATCCACTATGGGACCAGTATAGATATCTCTAAAAACCTAAATAAATTATGGTCAAGAAGCCATGGGTAGGTAGATCATAGGCCTTAGGGGAGAACCCATTACTATTATTCTGCTAAATAGGCAGAGTATTAAGCCAACTCCTAACAACTCCTAACCCATAGGTAAGTGAATCTCTCAACCCCACACCATAGAGGCTTCTTTCTGTAAAAGATGGAATTAGCACAGAGACCTACAACTGGCCAAGGTATGGAGAATAAGACATTAAACAATGCTCAGCCATAAATGGGGCATGCACATCACACTGTTTCCCTCGAGGCTCAAGGCTCACCATGGAAGAGGAGGTGGGAAGAGTGTAAGAGCCAGAGGTGGGCGTCACCATGAGGACCAGTGTTTTCCAGAGATGATAGGTCAGCACATAAGAACTCACAGTGCTCATAGCAGTGTGCAAAGATCTGGGCAAGCTCAAGCCAGACAAATCCCAACACAGAGCAGGAGGTGGGCAGGATGCCCCACCAAGGGCATCCCCCATTTTCTCTAAGAGTGTGGCTTCTGCTAGGTGGGCCACACTCTAGTAGCATTAAAAAATGACACAAAGTTGGGTGGATAAAGAAAGAGAATAGATCTGAGAGGAAGTTGAGGGAGGGGGTACTTGTGATCAGACCGCACTGTATGAAATTTTTAAAGAAGTAGTAAGAAGCTAACTCAATATTTTTTCAAAAGTCAAATATCGAACTAACATCAGACCCATCCCCCCAATTCATGGGGCTGTGTCTGAAAGAGGTAAAATCTGCTCAACAGAGAGGAACTTGTGTGTCCACGGTCATCAAAGGTTCTACTCACAGTAACTGAGTTACTTGTGTGTTCATGGTCATCACAGGTACTGCTCACAATAACTGAGGTAAAAGAATCACCGTGACGTCCCACCAACAGGTAAATGGACAGAGAGAATCTATGTATCTGCTATGGACTTTTATTCAGTCATAAAAAAGAATGAAATTGTATCATCTGAAATGAAAGGGCCATGAGTGGAGACTCTTGTGTAAAAGACCACAATCGCTCTCAGCTGGGGATCTCGGATCAAGTAGGTTTTAGATTTGTGCACACGACATTAAAGTAGAAGTGAGGCCACCTGGGGGAGTGTTGGGAAGAGGAGACTCGGGAGGAAAGGCAGACTGGGAGACGCGTGGGCCAAACTACCTGAAATTGTTAGACTCCATCACTGCACGTGTTCAGTCCCTCTTCCTGCTGCTGTAGATGGAGCTCTGAGGTACAATCGGACGGCCACAGTACCATCCCTGGGAATTATTTCTTGCTGGTATAGACTGTGTGGCCAGCAGGACCTGACTGGCCTACTAGTGAGGCCAGGAGGTTGGCGGGCCCTGACTCTCATGATAAAGGCCTGCTTATTTATTCATCCCATTCAATACAGTTCAGCAACCTTTAGAAATGTTTTGAGATCTGAAATCCGCACGGCCTCTGGTGGTAGAGCCGTGTGGACAGTATCACGTGGTCAGAGCATGCAGCATTAACTATACCCCTGAAACGAGAGGGTTATGTGCAATCTTTACTCTCTTCTGTAGAGGACTGTCAGGTCAGTAAACATTTGGTCATACCATTTTTTTTTAAAAGAAATACCCTATCATTAAATCTTGGTAAGCACATTTCTAGAACAGTCTCAGGGTCAGCAAAAGTATCTCAGCTCCCCTTATTCAGATGTATATGATCTTCCCAGCTTCACAGAACCCTGGGTAAGCTCCTCCGTGACTGGAACCCTCGCCTCCATCTCCTATGGGCATCAGCCTTAGATTATAAGCTTTTATTATTGCCTTGCCATTTCTCTTCCTCATTGAGTTAAAAATATTTTTTTTTAAGTCTCCTGCCAGTTTTACAGATGAGGGACACTTGCTTCACAGGACATCAAGAGCTCCCTTGTAAAGAAAGTGGCTCTGACTCCCAGTTCCTGGAAGGAGTCAGATCCTGGTTTTGACTGGCTCCAGACAGCCAGCATTTCTATTGGTAACTTCTAGACACAGGTCCTGGTTCAAATAGTGTTTCACTTGCCTGTGCCCTGGGAGGCGCAGAAGGTTTCTTTGGAGTCCGTGGGATATCAGATTTTTTTTTACTTCCTAGGCTCACAGTTGATTAGGTCACCTGATGTGTGCCGAGCCATTGGCCAAGCATCTGATGCCACCTGCTCCATGAGCTTTCCCAGGGGAGGTGGTGATGAGCATCTCCTCCCGCTAGACAGACAGGTCACCAACAGACCAAAGGAAGAATTCTATCCTAGCCAAGTCTGGTGAATGAATGAGACTCTTTGCTCCCTTGTAGAGTACTGGTGACCCCGAGACAGCTGCTCCCCCTGCCCCAGAAAACTCCATCCAGCAGGCATGACAATCTCCCAGAAGCTGTGTAGATGGCATCCTCCTTCAGTTAATCCCCCACCCTTTAAACATTCTGTCACCTTCCGTGGCCACATTCAGCTGGCGAGGGGGCACAGAAGGAAGTGGCTAGAAACTCAAGTGAAGTAACAGCCGTCTCCATCTTCTCCGGGGGCATCGGCAGATGTTTGCTTGCTCACAACTGTTCTGGTCGGCATAATGACAGCTGTGATGCTGAGGACGGCGGTCCAGAACACCTTCCCTAACTTTCCAGGCGTGGTGTTCCACTGTCCCTCTGGCTGGTGTGGAGGAATGCCAGACACCTTTGGAAAAGGTCTCATTACCAGGTGAGCAAGGATCCGAGAGCAGATCCCTTTATCAATATCAAGAGTGTCTCCACTTAAGTATTGTTTATTTAATAAATATAAAATACAACTTGATTCCTTCAAAGTCAGTTTACAGCCGCATCGCAGGCACAGAGCTATCGAGTTCCCTGTTCTAAGGTGGAAGTGAGATGTGAACTCTCTGGAAGGGGAGGGACAAACTGCCAGCTATCGTATGAAACTTGGCTCTGCATCAGGCAATCTGATGATCTTTGTTTTCAAATTTGATTCTCAGAGCAGGCCTGCCTTGAGTGGGACTGTTATTCTTGTTTGACTGGTAGAAATAACAAACCCTACTGTAGTTGAATATCTCTGGGAAGGCCACACATCCCTTTGACACGGAGCAGTGGGAGAACCCAGGAGCAAAGGAAAACTGTGGAATTTCGAGTCAGCGTTTTCTTGGGAGGTGGCCTTATTTCCTGCATAGTTTAAGGGCGCAGGCAGAGTGGAATAGGACTCAGCCATCAGAGCAATAAGACACACCGTGACTGAGCCATGAATAGTGTGCTGGGAGACGAAGCCAAATGAAGGTCACCTGACCTATGACCTTGTGGGTATACATGCTAGTTACTTCCCCTGCAGCTATGACCTGGCCTATGACCTCATGAGCATACATGCTAGTTACTTTCCTTGCTGCTATGACAAAATACCTGACAATGGATTTGAAGGGACCAGGGTTTAATTTTGCCCAAGGCCTTAGGGAGTAGAACCCATTGTGTTAAGAAAGCAGCGGACAGACCAGTCCAGGCTGGCCAGAGTCTGTGATCACAGCTTCTTCCATTCTGCCTGAGCAGGTAGAGAAGAAGGCTATAACCCTTGAGGGCTTCTGCTCGTGGCCTGTGTCCGCCAGCTGGGCGTCATGCATGCTCCGAAGTTCCCGCAGCTCCCTGAAGCAGTACCACTGGCTCAAAACATGATTCTGCAGAGGACACTTCACACGTAAACCATGAGAACATGAAATACCAAGACAGACAAACAGAAGGAGACAGAGAGAAAGTTAAGAGTTGCCAGGGCTGAGGTGATCACTAACAGAGGCAGGATTCCTTCTGGGGGACAAATGTTCGGTGCCGCATAGAGGCGTGAGGGACTCCATGGCAAAGTTCTAAATGTCATTCAACTGTACACTTCCTTTTCTTTCAACCTAATATTTTTATTGATTATTTGGGAATTCCACACAATGTACCCCAATCACACTGGCTTCCCTTTCCTCCTAGGTCTACCTTCCCACCCCTGTGCCCCCCACAAAAGAAAACATACACATACATCAAGTCCAATTTGTGTTGCTCATATACTCGCTGTAGCGTGGTCAAACTCCCAGTGACCAGCGCCTTAAAGATAACTGAGTCCTTCCCCACCCGCACCCTCCAGAAGCTATCAGCTGTGAGGAGCTACACTTCAGCATCTTTACCACAGTTTTCAATGGCTTCTGTCTAGACTCTTTCTTTCTTTTTTAGGAGGGGGTCATGTTGTCACAGAATCCTTTAATGTCCCTCATTCCCAGCCATGAGTCTGCAGTCACCCATACCACTGCAAAAGATGCTTCCTTGCCCATAGTAGTCATTGGTAGCACAGACCAACCATGACATCATTGTGGCCCATGTCACTGCTGGAGGCCATGTTGATGTCCATGGTCCCTGCTGCTGCCAGAGACCATGTTGATGACTGCTCCACGTTGCCTCCTGAGACCATGCTGGTGTTGGTCTCAGGAGACCTCTGGAGGCCATGCTGATGTCTGTGGTCTGTGCCACCACCTGTGGCCATGCTGATATTCATGGTCCTTGCTGCCACCAGGTACCATGTTGATGTCATTTTTATGTGATATGAATTTTAGCTCACTAGAAAAGTGATATGCACTGGCACTGCAGGAGAGGTGGCCTCTTGTCATCTGAGTATCTAAGGGTAGGGCCATTACTCTTATCCTATAATGCTGTCCTGAGGAACTTTAGC
This sequence comes from Ondatra zibethicus, assembly GCA_004026605.1. Taxonomy (NCBI): domain Eukaryota; kingdom Metazoa; phylum Chordata; class Mammalia; order Rodentia; family Cricetidae; genus Ondatra; species Ondatra zibethicus. The sequence continues at coordinate 77,717 of PVIU01004704.1, forward strand.
ACTGCCAGGCAACACCAATGTCTGTCCTGTCTGGGGTCTCTAAGTCAGTATCTTGCTGATGGAAGCAAGGTTTTCAGGACAAGGGATAAGGACCATGTGGACAGCACCATCTCCATGCCATGCAGAGATGAGGAAGGGTTCAGACTCTCGTCTGGATCCACAGAGCCCCTCCCTCTGATGCACGGTGCTACCCAAGCCTCTTCATTCTCCTCGTTTGTGGTGGGTTTGCAGTCCTCATGGGGACACTTGGGAGACCCAAGGGAAATAGCTCAACATTCAGTTCTGTGCCTGCTGCATGGGCAGAGAAGGGCCCGGTGTGGCCCAGCGAAGGACCGAGTCTTCTGCCATCTCTGAGCAGTTGAATCAGCAGCACGTGGATAAAGTGTCCTTTATGGGCCGTCCCCAGTGTCCTCCAACTCCTTGGGACCTAGCTCACTTCAGGAACAGGAAGGATGTGTGCCTGGAATGGGTCTGGCTTTGCTCAGTGGACTCACCAAAAGCCAGATCCCCAGAGCACAGAAATGAAGGCATTGGGCCCTGTGTACACTCAGGGCCTAGAGTAGGAGTCCAAGTCTCCAGGCTACAGGGTTCACGGACTCATGAGTTCATCTCAGGCTTGTAGCTGCTGTGGTCTTGACAATGCTCTGCACAGAGGACACAAATGTCTGACAAGCAGCCGTGACCTGGAGAACAAAGCACCAGCGTTTGCCGCTATCTGGTCTTGCTCATAGAGGCCCAGAGCCTCCCTCAGGCTCATGGTTCTCCCAGGGATTTGGAGGCAGGAGGGCTATTGCTTTAGGCCTCATGGTCCTTCTGCTATTCCTCGAGCTTGCTCTCTACAGCTCATGCGTGGAAAAGGAAGAAAGAAAAACCTTTGCCATGCCTCTTGAGTGTGATCACCAAGGAGCAAATTAACCAAGAATCAGCTGACCCACAGTGCTGTTCAAGGACAACTGGCCGCAATAAGCTCTATGATGACAGTGTGAAGTCCCAAGAAAAAGCTACTCTTAAGCTGCTGGATCTACCAAGCAGGGCAGGACTAACTCCCAGGTGCTGTCTGTCATACTCCGAGTTCTGTCTTCCACCTGTCTGTGGAGGCAGAGCACCTCAGGAAAGTGGGCTGTCACTCCAGACCTAATGCACGCCAAAGGAGGATCACTTGCACAAACTTATGCTGGTACTCACACCAACACCAAGGGAATGAGGTGGTTCCCAGAGCAGTGTATCATGGGAAGGATTTTGTTCCCAGAGCATTGCATCATGGGAACACTGTAGTTCTTGGTGCAGTGACGCATGGGAGTACTGTTTCTCTGGGCAGTGTATGGTTGAAACGATGTGATTCTCTGAGAAGTGTTCTCTGGAAATGCTGTGGTTCACAGAGCAAGGCATCTAGGGAAAGCTGTGGTTCTGAGAGCAGTGCACCATGGGGGATGCTGTGATTCTCTGGGCTGTGCTCCGTGGGTGAGGTGAGGACTGGACCACACTCACTGTTACACTGTGGTTGCCCTGGTGGCTGGAGGCAGGTCTGAGGTTCTGGCAGTACTGTCATCTTTGGTATAGGTCCGCTTATATGACAACATTCAGTTTCTTAAAATATACCCAGTGGTTGCCATTTCCATTAATAAACCTGTTTGTGAATGGATTCCTTCACCGAGGTAGTGCAAAACTCTGTTCATCATGCCTTGGTAGACTGAATGAAGGGTTAGACACCTCCATGGTAGGTCCTTGAGTTCAAGAAGTCATAAGAATAGGTGACATCAGGTCAGACACTTTGAACTGATGAAGAGCAAAGCTAGTCAGAAGGAACTGTGGAAAAGTGCTGGAATACCACTGATGGCAGAGCTGCAGATGCAAGCGGCAGGGACACTGGAAAGCCTCGTCTCCATGTTGGAAGTTTGGGATACCACGCCTTCTTGAATCTGAGCCATGGCGTCTGAATCCTCTTCAATTTTAGGATCCCCCACCTCACTGCAGGCTTGACAGTCTTGGTGGGAAGTCTCTGTGTCTTCTTTGTGTTCATTGGAATGGCTCGTCTGCCAGAGAAAAGGCCTGCCCTGTCTTCATCAACACTAACCTGATCCAAGCTGTAAACTACCCTGCAAAAATACATCATCCCTTCCCGGCTCCATTTTCAGTGAGACTGGATGACTGACAGGAATCATCCCCACACTTAAGATGAGAGAAAGATCACATAAGTCTGGTCTGAACAGTAGGCCAGACGTCATCTCTCCAGATTACAAACTGCAGAGCAAACAGCCCCCTTTGCTGGTGATGGCTAAGCTCCATGCTGGTACACCTGTCAGAACTGGCTACCGTAACAAAACCCACCAAAGTCAGTAGAAAGACACATAGTTTCTGTCATTTTTAAATCCAGGGAACCCTGGAGCTAATGTCCACCTCTTGGGTCTCTCTCTCCGCAGGTGTCTTTTATGCCATGTTCAACAGAGGGTCTCAGGGGGACTTGAGTGACTCTGAGACCTGGCATTACTTTCCTTTCAACAGACGTAGGTGGGAGGCAAGTCATCCTTTCACACGTGCAGGGGTGCACGCTACAGGGCTCAGAGATGAGTCGGGATCCTGGGGGCAGGAACCAGATTCACTCCAGTTTCATAAACAGCACACATGGAGGATCGCCTTTTATCGAGGAACATGTCCTTCTTTTAAAAACATAACCAGGAAACAGTGACCTTTCCGGTGCTTTACTGAGCTGCCGTTTTAGGGGCGCATAATAAATGCCACCAGGCACTAGGGATGGAAAACACAAGATTCAACAAATTAAACTCGGGAGCACACACCAGAGACACCCGGAATGGACCTGCGTACACAGTCACAGCTATTGTGTTATTTCTTCTCCCATCAAGAGGCTGACATTCAGAATATTCAAGAAATATGACTGCCCTTTCAGACTTCAAATTTGGATTTATTTCCCCAGGATACTGTATTTATTTAGTCTTGTATGAATGTCATACATCAGAACCAACTTGCCACGAGAATAAAATCTTACTTGACTTTTTGCTGTCTGCATTTAGCATGAATTCCATTAAGACAGTACAACGCAGGGCTGGGTCTGAGGCACAGGAGCTCCTGATGGGAGAATTTCCACCTGCAGAGCCTTTTCTAGTGCGATTTTCTCTCTGTCTCTGTGAGCAGAGGAGAGGTGAGCTGCCAATAGCAAGAAATTCGATTCATTTTAAAAGCTGAGAAAAGAGGATAGGGTTGTATGTGCATGTGCATATATATGTATATATGTGTGTAACATGGATGTTTCTGTTTTTATATAGTGGGCATACACAGAAAGATAGGAGAGAGAGGGTAGTGAGAAAGAAGGAAAAGGGAGAAAGAGAACAAAGAAGGGAGGAGAAGGAGGGAGAAGGGGAGAGATGGAAAATGCTTGCATTTAGACAGCTTGGGGGACCTTAGCAAGAAAGCCAGTCTTTCATGCTAAAGTTTCTTTTTCTCCTCTTCATAAGGGGTCTGCATAGGTTTTTGTTAATTTTCCTGATGGTTTATTTAGAGTCAGATTTAACCACCACACAAGGTTGTTCACAAATAACCAAGTGTGGCTGTTGTCACTTCTAATGTGTGTATGTGTGCGTGTGCATGTGTGTGTGTGTGTGTGTGTGTGAATGCACAATTCATGCACATGTGTAGGTCAGAGCTTGATGTTGGCATCTTTTTCTATTGCTCTCTACCTTCTTATGTATGTATGTATGTATTTAATTTTTTGAAGCAGAGTCTCTGGTTGGACCAGGATATTGCCTTAAAAACTTGGCTCCAAAAGATTGGTTGGCTAGCAAACTACGGGATTGTTCAGACTTCACGTTCCCAGTTCATGTGTTACTGTCATGCCCCGGTTCTTTGTTGGTGCTGGGACCTATACTCTGTCACTTTCGATTTCTCTCCTGTTATTTATGTCCCTATACTGCCTCTCTTGGGGTCCTTGAGGTTAACCCCGTGAGACCTCTAGCATACTTAGAAGCTGGAGCAAAGTGCACGCCATTCGACCGTTTGAGACTTCAGCGCGGAGGACGTGCAGCAAAGCAGCATTCTGTTTAACCTTGCAGGGAGCAGGCGTGAGGAATGATCGCCCGAATAGAGAAGGCGTTTGTCCTGAGATCCAGTTTCTTATCCTCAATGAGCACAAAACTGTTTTTGTGTGTGTGTGTGTGTTTGTTTTGTTTTTTTTCTGTGTATGAGTAAGTGCATGAGTGTGTGCATGTGTGCATGCCTGTGTGTGTATTTCAGTCCATGGTCCTGAAACATTGAAAGTGTGCAGTATAGAATTGCCACACTGAAAAAAAATATGTGCATCGACACTGTGAGTGAAACTTCCTTGAGTATCCGGCTTTTCTCGTCTAAGGTTTTTAACTGCTCGCCTCTTACTTTCACTTAAGATGGCTCCCATTTAGAGGATGTACAGAAGTCATCAGCCTGTAGTCAGGCATTTGTGTAGTCTAGCAAGGATGATTCCAGGCCGTGGGCAGAGCTCTAATGACCATTCTGACCCTCATCAGATTTGGGGTCCCTGTGCTCATTCCCATGGAAGAAGAGCCAGAGAGCCAAAGTCACAAAGACCAAGCAAGCATGGAGCAAAGGCCATGTCTAAAAACAGAAACCCCATCCTGTCCCCTCACATATACCAAGCAACCTGTTGAACGTTGCTCCTTGAATGGCTGTCTCCCATTTTCACCACCCAGGCAGCCTTTTCTTCCTTCTGGGCAGGTGTGGCAACCTTCCATGCTGGCTCTTACCTCCATGCTTGTAGTCCATAATGCTGTTCTCTTCTGGATGACCAGGAGTGGTGAGCTTACCTTGCCTGTCCTCACCTCAGGCCCTCAGACATGTGGCCTTGTCCATAGGCCTGAGCCCAAACTGTTTGGCCATCCCCCACATGTCTCCTGAACCTGCCCATGCCTCACTTTCTCAGTTTTGGCTCAACAGAATCCATTGTCCCAGAGCTGAGGCTGCATCAGGCTCTGTAGGATCCCTGGTCTCTCTCCATCTCTTTCTCTCCTCCTCTCTCTGCCATCTCTCTATGTCTACAATATCTCTCCTCTCCCTCTCTCCTTCTCTCCTCTATATCTCTCCTCCTCTCTGTCCATCTCTCCCCCTCTCTTTGCTCTCTCCATTTCCTTCTCTCCTCTATATCTCTCCTTCTCTCTCTCCTTCTCTCTGTCTCTCTCATCTATCTCTTTTCTCTCTCTCCCTCTCTCTCTATTCTTCTTTCTCTCTCTGCTGCTGTGCCTCAGTCTGTTTAGCTTCCAGCCTTCCTACACTCTGCCCTCCACCTAGAATGCTACTCCTGCCCTCCATTCCTGGCTCCCTCCTATTCTTGTTGCTAGATATCTCCTTCCTGAGAAACCTCACCCCAGGAGTGCATGACACCCAAGTGCTCCCCAACCTCTTATATTTGCTCGTCTTTACATCGGACTGTGAAAGTATGGAAATTATACACATCGGACTGACTTTATCCCATAGTCTGTTTTGTAAAGAGATTTAATTGACCATGTTCATTCCTTTCGTGCTGCCTATGGGTGTTTCTGCAGATGTTGAGGAGCTATGATGAGACCCGTGGCCACAAACCCTAAATATGCATCATCTAGCTACTAGTGCAGTATGTTTGCTGACCCAGCTCAAAACAGGGCCGATTTCATGCTCAGGTCATCAGGACCTAGGACAGTGCCTGTCTGCCGTGGCTCAATAGGTAAACTACTTTTAACACAAGCATGAAGAACCAAGTTGTGATCTCCTCTGTCCAGGGTTGGGGGCAGAGCCATGAGGATTTCAAGGACTCCCTGGCCCGCCAGACTAGCTGAACCTTTAACCTGAGGTTCAGTGAGGGAACTCAACTACACAAACACACACACGCAACACACACACAAACATACATACAAACACATATATGCATACACAAACTGACATGCACAAGTGCGTGTACACACATACATACATTCACAAACTGACATGCAGAAGTGTGCGCATGTGTGTGCATGCGCATGTGTGTGCACACAGGCACACACACACGACATTTGCAGAATGAATAGACACCTGTGAACCCTGAGAAAACAGGAGAGAATCACAGCCTGGAAGACAGGTAGTGTGGACACTGGTGGGTGGGCACCATTTCAGCCGCTTCTGCTGCGGGCTCTTCATCTACCTGCACTGACATTCGGGGCACTCTATGTGTCGCGCTGACAGATTTGTCTGCTGTCCCCATCTGGTTGTCTCAGTGATCTGACCTGGTAGGCCTGTTTTCATATCTGTTTTACAGAGAAACAAGCTAAGGCAGAGCTAATCCAAGTGACTGGACCAGGATTCGGCGGCTAAGAAGTGGTCCTTGGGGAGCCCGGCACTTTCAGTGCTGTGCTTCCTGATGCATTGTCGGTTCCTCTTTGGGAGCTGTGTCTTTATCGGGTTCTGCTTTGACAAGAAGCATAGATTCTTTTGGGCAATCGGCTAGGTGAACACTTGCTTAGCAGGACATCGTCCTTGTATACTGAAACTTGGCAATCGGCTAGGTGAACACTTGCTTAGCAGGACATCGTCCTTATATACTGAAACTTGGCAATCGGCTAGGTGAACACTTGCTTAGCAGGACATCGTCCTTATATACTGAAACTTGGCTTCCCAGGACCTCCGCTGCCACTGCAGGCCTAAGACACGGCTTCGAAGAGCTGCCTTTGAGCTGAAGAGATGATTGGAGTGATGAGAAGGGGTTTTCCACCTCCAGAGCAACATGAGGCAGATCCGAAGCCACAGTGAGCAGGCAGCGGTCCCAGGAGGCGGCAGTGGGGCTGGGGTCCTTTAGGAAGTGAGAACGCTGAGGACTAGTTCCACACAGGAGGGCCGGTCACTGTGAACGGCTTGCAGTGTTGAGGATGCCATTTCCATACTGGACTGTAACAACACAGGTATCGCACTCAGGACAGAGTCTGGTCATCGGCAGAGTAAACACTGAGCTGCCAGTGGCATCAGGAAGGGCTGGAGCTGAGGTGTGGCTTTGACCTTGAAGCTACTGACTTCCAGTACTTGGGATTGGACTCCTCTTCACTTCCCTTTTAGCTCCAACAGCATAACTGGCTCCTATTTTGTTTGAGCTTGTTTTATTTTTGCTAAGTGAGGTATTTTTTTCTAAAACAGATCCAATGAAATAAAAGAGAAATTGAAATTACAATAAAACTCCACGAGGCATTTATGTCCAAGCTTTGGGGAGCTGGTAGGAGAAGCTGGTATTCACAAACTTACATGACCAAATACCTGGCTGGAAGCAATTTAGGGGTTCATTCTAGCTGACGGTTTGAGGGAACCATTTGTCATAGTGGGGGCAGCCTGGCAGCAGGAGGCTGTTACCCCATATCTCAGGGGATCAGGATCAAGAGCAAAGGAGATGCTCCTCAGAGGAATTTCTCCTTTCCCTTTGACTCAGTCCAGACTCCAGTCCACGGGAGGGCACTGTCCACACCCATAAAGTCTGTCTGCTGTTGAAGGCCAGTCCACGGGAGGGTGCTGTCCATAGCCACAAAGTCTGTGAAGTCTGTCTGCTCTTGGTTAGTCCTTCACATGCCCACAGACACAACTGAAGCCAAACTTCCACGGCACCCCCATTCTTTTCTAAACCCAGTGAAGTTGATAGCCAAACCTGGCCATTGCGAGGAACCATGTTTGGTTGATGGAAGAAACTGCCCATCCACAGGCAGAGCTGGATGGATCAGAGGGCACTGTGAAGGCAAACAGGGCTTCTCCCGCACAGCACTGGTGTGTGTGAACACACATGGCCAACAACCAGTGATGGTCACCGTGAGGGGTGGATGAGAAATACTCACTTTTGATTGTTTGTTTGCTTGTTTTGGTTTTTAATTTTGTCTTTTTTTCTTCTTTTTTAGTTCTATACTATAATGCCCAGTCAGTGAAATCTGGGAAGAAAAGGTTTAAAAACATACACATTGAACAAGAAAAAGTGTAACCATTTTTGTCCATAGACAGTAAAATCTCATCTACTGAAGACCTAAAGAAGTCTCCCAGCAAAGCCTATTAACACTAATTAATGAAGCCATTAAGAGCAGCACGCAGTCTCAGTCATGTCTCTGCACCACAGAAATGAAGCAGAGAAAGGAAACCAAGGGGGAGAACGTGTTTCCAACAGCAACAAAACGTGAAGTGCTCAGGAGTTCACTGAATCAGCAGACAAAAGACTCGTGAGCTGGAGTCTAGGATGCTGCTGAGAGAACGTGAAGAAGGCTTACAAAGGAGGAGATCCCCAATATGTGTGCCAGGTCCAGAGATTAATATTATTGAGGTGTTAATATAGGACAGTAAGGACGCAGAAAAATAGATCAGACGAAAACTTTGGGCAGAGTAGTGACCTGCTGTGAAATGTGAGGACTGAGCAGACGCAGCCAGGATCTGTGCCTCGAGGGCTGGGGAGATGGCTCAGGAGTTAAAGCATTTGCTGCGCAGAGCAAGGGTCAGGCTTGTACCCACAGCTGTCAACCTGAGGCAGGTGCGGTGGTCCGTCTGTAACTCTGGCCTCTAATGGCATAGACAGAGGATCCCTGGAGTGGGTTGGGTATCAAGTCTAGCCATGTTGCTGAGACCTGGGTTTGACTGAGAGATATAAAGGAGTTACACACACCGAGCATGTCCCACAGGTAAACTAAACAGGGGCTTGTTTAAAAGTAATTCTCTGTCACACGCCATTTTACCATTTCATAAAGATGAGTGCAACTTTGTGTATCAGTAAGATGGACCTGCTTATTTATATTTATAAAGAAATAAACATGACTGAATATTTGATATTGAAGGGCACAGAGTGTCTTCAGCGTCTTTTAGAATTTATCAGGATTTTGATTTTAGAGGCAGTACTACTGAATATGCATCTTTATATAAATACACAATACAGAATGTCAGGTTAGCTTTGCTGCCAATTCAGAGGTTTTTTTTTTTTTTTTAATTCCATCCTAACCCCAAGCAAAATCTATTTAATCTTTAATCCATTTATTTATTTATTTTGGTGATGGGAAACTCAAGTTGGCAACTCAAACAATGTTTCCTTTTCAAGTGTATTTATGTTTATGCAGGAATGCTTGTATATGGACACACGAGTGCAGTGCCTGCAGAGGGCAGAAGAGGGTGACAGGACATCCCTGGAGCCAGAGTTGCAGGCAGTTATGAGCCATCCCATGAGGGTTCTGGGAATTAAACTCGGCCCTCCCCAGGAGCAGATGGTGTTCTTACCTGCCGAGCCATCTCTCCAGACCCTGAAGCTGTTGTTTTTAAAATCAAACATTCTAGCACCAGTTTGATGCCCGTACATGGAGGGTAGCAGTGGAAAGCGAGCAGCCCCTGTTTGCACACTTGAGCTGCTCTGTTTCTCTGAGAGCAGAGTTTTCATGTTCAGTAAACACACTGTGCACCACAGCAAGGGTCTGGGGTCCGAGGGTGGCTATTTCAGGCAGGGCTTGTGGACAGGTGCAGGAGGATGGCACGGGCACTGCAGAGTCCACACGGTAGGCTAGGAAGCAAGGCCGGGGTGGCATCAATGCAGAAACACCTCAGAGTCGTGACAAGTTTGGGCTACTGTGTTTCAGATGACTTGTTCTGTTGCCAAATTGTTCATCACCTCACACCAGCTAAGTGACCTCAGAGGAGTCAAAAGCGAGAGTTAAGAAACTGTGTATTGACTTTTAAATAAAAAAACAAAAAACAACAGCAAGGCTTACCAACTTCACTTCACCATCTTTGAAGCATTTTCTGCATTCAATAACATTATCTAGATAGTGAAAAGACAATCCACAAACCGGAGAAACATTTGCAATCCTACAGATGAGGATCTAGTTCCATAATATACAAAGGACACTCATGGCTCAACAAGAGAAAGATAACAACCCAACTTGAAAATGGGCAAAAGGCTTGAGTAAACTTTTCTCGACAGGAGAGATACGAAATGGACAAAACCTACAGGAACGAGTTCTCAGGACTGATATAACGTGGTAAATACGAGTCCAAACTACAATGGCATAAGGGCATTTTTAATCCACTAAGATGGCAGTCATAATAATTGTGCTAGAGAAAGTGTTCTTCAGTGTGCCGAGTGACCGATTGCAGAACGGGATAGAGAGACAGCATAGTGGTTAAGAACATTGGCTGCTTTTCCAGAGGACATAGGTTTGATTTGCAGGATCCACAGGATGTTTCACAACCACCTGTAACTCCAATTTCAGGGCATCTGACTCCATCTTCTGGCTTCCTCAGGAATCAGGCATGTATGTGGTGCAAAGACACATGCAGGCAAAACACTCACTCATATACACAAAATTTTTAAAAAGTAAATCTAGAGTGTTAAATTGAGCAGATGTTGTGCAAAACAGATTGGCCAGTCTTCCATAATCCAAATATAGAATTATTATGTCACACAGGACATCCACCTCAGGGGATGAATCCAAAGGAATTGGAAAGTCGTCGTCAAGCAAAAATTTTCATGGGCCTGTTCATAACTAACTATTCAATTCTCTGTGGTCAACGGGACAAGCCAAACGCCAAACTGGTGAGTGCGTAAGTGAAGCTGTATGTCCGTGAAATAGAATGTTATTTATCCAGGAAGAGGAAGGGAATCCTGGCACATGCTACAAATGGCTACCTAGCATCCTTAAAGTGTTCTCGGGTACTGAAAGAATCGCGAGACACATTACTGCATAACCCCAGTTCTGTAAAGTGTGCGGAGTGGTAAAATCCAGAGGCAGAAACCGGGATTAATTATCTCTGTGGACTAGGTGGCTAGGGCGAAGGATTTTATCTTATTAACCTGCCATTTCCTTTCATGGTGATGAGAACATTCTGGAACTTTGTGGCCGTGGTGGTTAGATATGCGAATGTACTTAATACCATTGAATCGCATGCTTTGAAACAGTCAAAATGATAAATTTCATGTTCTGTGTGTTTTGTCATAACAGTGAGGCTAGCAATCACTGTCAGTTTCTGCTGGCAATAAAATCAATTTTGTTACGCAGCTTGACAGCTTTGTAATGCCTTGAATGCCTTGTTTTGATTATAAACACACTATTTGTTTGTTATGGGAAGTTTAGACATTCAAATGTACTAAGAGGAAAAAAAAATGGTCCTCACCTGCCTTCGTGCTACACAGAGTAGCTGCCGTAAATCTGCAAGCGCTGGTTCTGAGTTAAATCCCGAGCTAGCACCAACATGGCAGCTCTTTCTCTTTTGACAATTGGTATTCCACAGGACGCAGCATGTGGTCATCTGTTTTCCGTTCCCGGTGTCATGAACACGTCCCCACTGTCCTCTTCTCCTCCACACAGTTCGATAGCACTCTGTCTTACAGCTGTAACCTCGTTTATGAAGCCAGTTCCTACGCTTGGATGGGTCCTAACATTTCTGAGCTGGAATGCACTACAGACCTTATCACAGCCAACTGATTTCTTCGCCCGGCTTTATGGCTGCGGGTGGGAGACACATTGCTGGCGGGACCCATTCCACACTTTGAAAACAGAACTGATGTTTCCGTTCCCGGCTGGGTCCGGCGCCTTGTGGGTTGTGGGTGCACCGTTCATGACCCTCGTTGATAGGAATGCGGGGCCGGGGGGAGCCAGCCAGGTGGGAGACGGTGCCCGCAGCAGAATTTCATCCACGATGTTTGTGTTTTCTGAAAAATAGAGACGGCACAGAATGGCTACATTGAATGTATTGATGACTGGTCCTAGTCCAGTCACACAACAGGGATAAAGAGCTGGAAGAGAAGGGACCCCTGGCAGGACCTACTGCTGTGACTGTCCCCCTCATTCAAACAGCTCTTCGCTGTGCCCTTGGTTCCCAGAGCCTGGTGGACTGCCCACGCTCTGCTGCATTGCACCGTCTCCTCTGGGCTGCCTGGGGGGCCGGGCCCGGTAGCTCCCCATCTTTGTCTCCTTTGCTGGCCATAGTCAGGGAAACCAGGGACATTGTTGAGAGAGGTCTTTGAATCTGGTGACCCATGCTGGGTAAAAAGAAATGAGCTTAGCACCAGAGGTGTGTGGAAACCCTGAGATAAGTTTGGCTGCTTAGAGAGAAGGACTCTCTTTCCTAAGCTCCTTCCTGCAGGGACGGAGACAGACCTTCTTGCCACCGGGACTGAGTTCTGACTCCCTATGCTGGCTTAGCTGTGTGGGGAGGGATGCACTACACAGAAGCCCACATGAAGCTTGTCAGATTGGGTGAAAAGCTTAGCACAGGGCTCATTGTCCAAACCAGACTTGTTTTATGTAGGACTTTCTTTGACCAGTTTTTCCTACTGTGTTGTTGTTTTGTGGTGATGTCACATTAGGCCCATTTCTGGGTGTCAGTAAGGTTCACTCAGGTTCCTGGCATACTCTCTTCTGACTCATGCTGATCGGCACAGTCCTGCATGTGTGACAAACATGGGGATATTGTAAACAGACCAGCGGATGAGGTGAAGTCAAGGCTCCCCAGGCAGGAAGACCATAGAAAGACCTATCTATCCACAGCCATGTAGGAGGGTCTTCTGTATTTGTGTGTTGCTTTCATTGATTGAATAAAGAGACTGCCTTGGCCTTTTGATAGGGCAGCCCTTAGGTGGGTGGAGTAGACAGAACGGAATTCTGGGATAGAGAAGGCAGAGTCAGGGAGAGCCGCCCACCATGAAGCTGCCAGGTCAGACACACTGAATCTTTCCCAGTAAGCCACAACTTGTGGTGACACACAGATTATTAGAAATGGGTTAGTTTAAGATGTGCGAGTTAGCCAATAAGAGGCTAGAACTAATGGGCCAGGCAGTAATTAAATGAATACAATTTCAGTGTAATTATTTTGGAAATAAGCTAACTGGGTGCAGGGAACACAGCCCTCTCCTCTTACTACAGGGAGAGTTGGTTCTTCGGGGCCCTCCGTAATCTGGAAGCTCTGAAGTGTCAGGCTCCTCATCCTGCCAGCCACAGTGTCTGCGATGTGCTGAGCAGGGTTGTCATTTGCTGGCAGAAGGCACGGCACTGTGAACATGGGCCTGTTGCCTAGGACACCATGTTCTTCTGTTTATCAGAAAGCAAAGAGCTCAGAGTAAAAGGCCTGGTGGGTTCTGTGTACCAGAAGGCACAGGCACCCGGTGACTAGGGACACAGGGACAGCTAAGATACCTACACAGAATAGCCCTCTCCCTGGCCAGCACACAATGATCTTCAGATGGGTAACGGAAACAGCGCCACCCACCCATGCCTCCCATTGGCTGCTCCCAGAGAGCATCAACCCAAGCCTGAGCTCTGGCAGAATGGACGGAGGAGGCTGGACCACCCCACCCCACACCAGCAGCAGTGAGCCTGGAGGCAGCTTACAGATGCAGAAGGTGGGTAAAGGTTAGGAGTGCAGGCTCTGGGAAAGACTGTGGGTACATGCACAAAGGCTATGGATGCACGCTGCTGGTGCAGGGCTTGAATGCAAGATTGAGTTTCAGGCTCTGCGTGTAGGGCATGGGTACAGGCCCGAGAGACAGCCACGGGGTCAGGTTTTGGAGTCGGGTTCTGGAGTGAGACTGGGCTGTCATAGGTTTTGCAGTGTTCTTTGATGCAGTTCACACTCATACCCTCAAGCTGTGCACCGCGTTGCGGAACTGTCTGAGCATCCCATGTGTGTGTTTTCTAGAACCTGGTGGAGAGAAATACTCAGATGTATTGTAGAGTCCCTACTGGAATCCTTTCCACACAGCGTTCTTGCTTCATGAAGTCTGCCCTGTTGGACTGTCATGAGTGTAGCACATATCTGCACACGGCTGCATGTCAAGAGGAGAGAAGAGAGATGACTGAGAGAACAGGAGAGAAGGGCAGCTGTGGGTGGTTCCAGGCAGCCCTCTTGTGGTCTCTATCCGGGTGGAGCATCTTCTGGGCACCAGGTGGCCCGGAGACTGTCCAGGGCTCTGAAGCAGATGGTTCCTGCCAAGCTAGAGACTGGATCACACTTGTGTCTGGATTCACTTTGTGGGCACAGAATTCAGGATTCCAGAAGCCTCTCTCTATTTACAAAAGGAGTAAGTTGTTTAGGCTCCAGGTTGTTAACGCCTCTTGTGTCCCAGCAGAAATCAGAGGGCTGCTTGGAGTTACACTCAATATTCTCCTCACACCAAAAAGTATCCACTTTAGCTGCTCCTAGGCCTGGCCCTAATGCCATGCTTTCCCAGTTTTCTGTGTCCAAATAGTTCAGGTGTTCAGTTATTGCACAGGGAATCTAGGACACCATGATCAACACATAGGAGCCTGGAGGACACAGGACTTCCAGCTGGAGACAAGCTGGCTGTGGCTGCACCCCCACCCTCAGGCACCAGGATCATGTCCCGAGTCAGACCTGCCTGTAGAGCTGGGCATCTGGGGGTTTGTGGGTAGATGCCTGTGTCTCTAAAGTGAAGATCAAGCAGACTTGCCTGCCACAGCCTCCAGCCCCAGGCTGGTGCTGAGTTTGCCAAGTGGAGCCCTGGGCAGAGAAGGCCCACTCAGGAAGCCCTTCCTGAGAGCCCCATGGGTGTTCTACAAGGTAAGTAGACAGCTGGTCACACAGGAGCCTCTCTGCCAGGGACCCTGGAGAAGTCACTGTGGCTGAAGTGGCAGGACATAGTGCTGAGGGACAATGTCATCTCCCCTGACGGGCTTAAGTGTCAGAAAGTTGCTGGTTGGCCAGGCTTCTAAACAAGTGTTTTCCCGAGCTAGGTCTGGCTGCTTAGCAGAGTCCAAGGAAAGCCTGAAGTGGGGTGCAAAACTCAAGAGGGATGCTGTCAGCAGCCAGCAATGCCACCAGGTGTCCTGCTATGCAGCTATAGCAGGCAGTGGCCTGTGGACTGATGGTGTTACCACGATATCCACTTGCTGGATGAGAGTGAAGCTCAGGAGGGCCAAGGCACTTGCCCCAGTTAGTAAAGCAAGAGGCAAGATCCAGCTGAGATTCCATGACTCAGACATGATCCCCAAATCTCCCAGACACCTCCTGTGACCATCACATTCAATATTTCCCTTTAATCATTAACCGAGGAAGCCAGATGTGGTAGCATGTGCCTCTAATCTCAGTGCTTTGGGGTTGCAGCTGGAGGACTGCTGTGAGTTCAAGGCCATAACAAGACTATGTCTTAGAAAATGAAGGCTGGGGGAACCTCAGTCAGCACAACACTTGCTTACGCTGTGAGAAGCTGAGTTTGATCTCCACAGCTTCTGTAAAACAGAGCTGGACAGGCATCCTGCAATCCCGGCACCGGGTAGGCAGAGGCAGGAGGATTCTGGGCTCTCTGGCCAGCCAGCATGACGAGGTGGTGATCTCTGGGACAGTGAGAGACCCTGTCCCCAAATAAGGTGATGTTACGTGAGTGAGACACCTGAGGTTGACTTCCCTGCACACACACAGACACACACACACACACACTCACTCTCTCTCTCTCTCTCTCTCTCTCTCTCTCTCTCTCTCTCTCACACACACACACACACACAAGCACACACACACTCTCTCACTCTCACTCTCTCTCTCTCTCACACACACACACACTCTCTCTCTCTCTCTCTCTCTCTCTCTCTCTCTCTCCCCCACACACACACACACACAAGCACACACACACTCTCACTCTCACTCTCTCTCTCTCTCTCACACACACACACACACACAAGACAGTGGAAACACAGAAGGGACCACCCATGACTCCTGCACTTTGGATTCTGCCCTGCCCCCAACCTCCCTGCTGCACCCTTGACCATGTGACAGAAGCCACCTTGTTGGTTCACTCCAGCGGGTGGCCTTTCTCTTACTTGCTGGGATGACTGTGTCCTGTGTTCCTTGACCTTGGGAGAGCCTGGCTGTCTGGATTCAGTCTCCAGCATCCATCCCTGTCCTCTGCTTACCTTCCTGCAGGGTGCTGGGAAATCTCAAGCTGTCAGACTAGGGAGTGGAGAGTGGGGGATGGGGAGGCAAAATCAGCTTAGCGTATATGGCTTAAAGTCAGAGGGTCTGAAGGAGAGGGGCTTTGCAAATGTCATTCCCTTCCTCCCTTCAGAGCTCATTGGGGGACTTGCATGTTGTCCTATGACTACTAGTTAGAAAGCAGGTTTGTATGTGAGTATATGACTACAGCATCTTCGCTGCTAAAATACTGAAAATGGAATTTAGGATGATTTTTGGTGGTGGTGGTGGGTGTGTATGTGTGCGTGTATATACATACATGTGTTGTACATGGTGGCATGTGCTATTGCTTGTGCACCTGGAGACCAGAGATTAACGTCAAGTGACTTCCACTACAGCTCTCCACCATATTTTTTCAGCAGGGTTTCTCACTAGCCCGGAGCTCACAAATCCCACTCGGCCATCTTGCCGGCGAGCTCCAGCAGTCTGCCTGCCTTGTTTCCCAGTGTAGAGATTACAGGAGCACCCTTCCACACCCGGCTTGCTATGGGGTGTTAGGATGGACCCCAGGTCCTCATGCTTGTGCAAGGAGCACTTTTCCCACTGCCCCATTCCCCATCCCTCAAGGATCTTTTTTTCTCAAACACTATCCGCCTTCTTTTGCCTTGCTGCCCAGTGTTCAGCCCATAGATTCCCTGACCATGGGCTCTTGGGAGGGCATCTTTGCTGGAAAGGGGGCAGATGTTTTCTTCAGAAAGGTTAGAAGCTCATTTGCATGTTCCTTGTGTGTAATTAGCATATTGATTGCTTATTTCCAGTCCCAAGGCTGAGTTATCCCAAACCCCTGCATGGTCCCTTCTCACTAGAAGTAACTTTAGACTGTGGCACCAACAGCTACATTTGGGGTCCCAGTACAGGGCAGGGCAGTGCTTCTCCAGGGTGCGATGAACCCAGGCTTCTGTCTTGCTTTAGGATTCCTTGAAGCAATGTGTGCCTCCAGTCCGGCCATCTGTGCAGCAGATCTCACTTACATAGCCGGTGCACCACTCTGTACCTCATAGAAGACCACGGACACCCTGGACTCCCTGTGGGCTCTCTGCCTTATCACATGGCTTACCACTGAGAGCAAAGCACATCACCACCATGTTGGGATCCCTCTGTGGATGTTCTGCCCTCGGATAGTTCAGCATCAATTGCGTGTGTGGATTGATATAAACCCTCTCCTTTCCTCCTCTGCTATGGGAATTCTGTGAGATCCCCATGCTTTGCTAGGTCATGTGCTGAAATCACTCACAAAGAAGCCAGCCTCTGCCTCAGCAGCATCTGGGCTCTGTAGATGCTGATCTTGGGGCAACAGAACAATGCTGCTGTCAGCCTCCAGGTAGGGCCTCTCTGGTCTCAGTTCCTTCCAGCTGCAGACCTGGCTATGGAGACACATACAAGTGAGCATAAGATCCCTGAGATGCAGGGTAGATAGTTCCCAAAGGAAAGCAACCAGAGTGTGGTGTTAGCGTCCTAACTCCTTATCTATACTGACTAGACACCGTCTTCACGTTTATACTCAGAGTCTGATGGCGGAGCTGCCATTTGAGCCCTGAGAAGACTTTTCTCTCTTTCGTGCAAATACTTGTAATTGGCATTCAGAGCTGGAGAATCTGGCCCTGCCATGTTCTACAAACCAGACACACCGGATCACAAGGTGCCTTAGTTACTGTTCTATTGCTGTGATTAAACACGGTGACCGAAGAAATCATAAAAGAAAGCATTTAATTTGGGGCTTACAGTTCCAGAGAGTTAGAGTCTGTGACCATCCGGGGGAGTACATAGCAACAGGCAGGTAGGTGTGGCACTGGAGCAGTAGCAGAGAGAGAGAGAGAGAGAGAGAGAGAGAGAGAGAGAGAGAGAGAGAGAGAGAACTGTGAGTGGCATGGGCTTTTGAAAGCTCTAAGCCCACTGCTTTCTCAGGATCTAGATTTAGTTTTCGGTACCCATGTGGTGGCTCACAACTTTCCGTAAGTCCAGTCCCAGGAGGACCGAATGCAACATGAGCACGTGTGCTCCTCGGCTTCTCCCCAAGGCAGACAGCAGTTCCTGGGCGGAGAGGCAAAGCTCTGTCCTGGGCAAGAGGAAAAGAGGACAGCCTGGTCTCCTTGGCTCCCTCTCCCCTCCTTCCTTCCCTCCCTTCTCCTTCTTCCCTTCCTTTCCTCTATCTCCTTCCTTCTCTCTCCTCATCCTCTCATTTTCCTTCCTCTCCTGCTCCTCTTCTCCCTCCCTCTTTTTTTCCCTTCCTCCTTCCTCCCCCTCCTCCTCTCCCTCTCTCCATTCCCCATCCCTTCGTCTTCTCTCCCTCTTCCCTTCCTTCTTTTTTCCTTTCTTTCTTCCTCTCCACTTCTCCCCTGCTTCTCCTCTATCCTCTCCTATCTCTCCCTCTTAGCTTCTTCCCTCCTTTCCTCACCCCTTCCTTCCATCCTTCTTCCTTCCTCCCTTTCTTCCTTCCTTCCTCCCCTCTTGTAGGCAGAGGTTGCTCTTTGTTCCCAGCCATCTAGACCTGAAGTAACCACACAAAAACTGTATTAATTAAAACACTGCTTGGCCAATCACTTAAATGTATTTTTAGCTAGCTCTTGCATCTTAAATTAACCAATTTCTATTGATCTGTGTGCCATCACATGGTTGTGGCCTACCAGTAAGGTTTCGTCTGCCGTCCAGCATCTCTCTCCTGCTACAGCTACGTGGCTTCTCTCTAACTCTGCCTACTCCCTCCTCCTCTATCTGCTTGGAATTCCCACCTTGCTGTATTCGGTGTTGCAAAAGGCCCAAAGCAGATAGTTTATTAACCAATGGTCTTCACAACATACAGAGGAGAATCCCATATCACCCTCTTTTTATCCTTTCTTCCTCCTCCCACCCCTCCTCCTTTTCCACAGTGCATTTGTGCACAGACCCATCTGTAGTGCCTCACTCAGCACTAGCCTGGAAGCCGTGATGAACAGTGGTGGAGGAGAGGAGACTGGAGAGAGAGGAGGGAACTCAGCATCTAGAACAGAAGCCCCAAGAGAACCTGTTTCTGGGATGCTTAGCCCTGACATGCCCACACAGACTCCTACCCTCTTTGCAGTGCAAATGGCACTGGGTCCTCTCTCTTCTAGGCTTATGATCAAACATACGTAATTTGAAAGTCACATAGCTGGGAGGGTGATTTCTCCAGGTGGAGATTTAAACAACAGACCAAGGGATAAATCAGAATTGCTGTAGGACTGGCCTCCGTTGCAGGCACAGGGTGCACAGATGACATGATGCTTCTGGTTGGCTACCAGAGTCCCAGTCCCTTCACTTGCATGAAATTGTTCCCATTGCATAAGCTCCTGTCTTGGCTTGAGGCTTCCAGGAGAAAGATTCAGGGGAATCTTCAGGCTGCAGCAGTAGAGTTCCACCTCCAGCGAGAAGGCTGGAGGAGTGCTTTCTCCTGCAGAACTTCACTCAGTTTTGAATATGAGTCAGAATGAAAATGAACAAAGCAAACCCAAGAGGCTTCAGTGTCATGCTTCCTCGGCAGCCTCCCGTGGCTTTTCTTGAATTCTCACACTTTGTCTCTGTGGAGGGTCTCAAGTGGCTTAAGATGTATTTGCACAGTGGAGCTCAGTCCCCTCACGAGGGAGATCTCACAGGCAGATCCTGAAGGGTAACATTGTTCTTAGATGGAATTTCACAGACTAGGTTGGGGATGTGGTCTGTGCCTCCCCAAAATGGGACTCCAGCTGGTGCATAAAGGTTTCCGAAAAACAAAACAAAACAAAACAAAAAAACAACACCTTTTTTTTTTTCCTAATCTTTTCCCGTGTGCCATACTAACTCAGAGATGCATGCCACGGTAAAAATTTGACCTCCATCTCCAAGATTCTGTTTCTATGTGAGAGGGAGACACGTGTCTACCTGTGACACAGAGGTTCTGGAGCCAGGACCTAGATTTGAACCCCACATGTGCCACCAGCTGTGAGCTCAGGTGAAACTCCCGAACTCTCTGTGCTCCAGCCTCCTGCTTTGCAGCATGAGATGGGTAGCATGAGTCTTGCAGAGTAGCTGTACACAACAAAGATGCAAGCTGTGCATAGCAAAGATGAAAGCTGTGCACAGCAAAGATGCAAACGGCAACATGTTGTGTCCACCTTGACCACTGGCATCAACCCCTCCAGACCAGCCTGCCCTTCTTTCTTCATCTCTTCTGCATCTCTTGATGTTCACTCGGGTCATTTTTCTCTTTCCATCCAACTCAGTTTCCTGGAAGGAGAGCCGGCTTCTCCGGGCACCCAACGTCTCACATCTGATGAAGGCTATCTGCCCTGCCACCGATCCTCTTCCTCTTTTGTGCTGATGAAATGGCTTTTATATGTATTTTCATTGTCTTTCTCTCGAGAGATAAATTTTGTGGCCTGCCACTGAATCTGCCTTCCAAAATGTAGCGTAGAGATTTTCCCTGAGATAAACCATGGTGTGAATAAAGATAGATACTGTATTTTAATCTGGGAACATTACATTCAGAACCTTCTTTTTCGGTCAACACCCGTGGTCGTCATCATTCAGAGGATACGGACGTTTGGAGGGAATTTACATCCAACTATGATTCCAAACCTTTGCCAGCCCTGAGTGAAGTTATTTGTTTTACTGAAAATGATGATGGCTGCAGATGTAATACGCGCTCCCGGCTGGCAGCCTGCAAACCTACAGGTCCAGTCCTGTCTCTAGTCCCTTGCGGCGAGAGCTGGTGCCAAAGGCTTCACTCAGGGCAGAACTCCCACAGTGCACAGCATGTGTACAGTGGGTGGGAATGAAGAAGGCCACCCACCTGCCCAGGTGCTGCTGCTCTGACCTGCAGAGTTGAAAACAGGCTAGGGATGGAGTCCTTGAGAAGCCTGCTCTATTTCATATTTCCCCCGCCTCAAAAACGCTGTGAGAGGGATGGAGTGGGTTTAGGGGAGAAAGGATGCCCACCTTGGGGTCACGTGAGCTTGGGGGACAGGTGGCTTGGGGTTCTGTGGGTGTGCTTTCTGAGATAAATGCAGCTTTCATGGCAGCCCTGGGATTCGGAAAGCTGAGTGCTGAGGCTTCATCTATCTGGTGGACATTACGCTTAGACAGAACTAGTCCGTGCCTTTGAAGGATGGGCTGGCTCTGCTGCTGTAGTCCTGCTCAGGACCTGAAACTTTCCTGCACAGCTGACATCTCCACTTATGGACCCTCCCCTGCCCTGGCTTCTTCATCCAGATCTGCTCTGGTGGCAGTGCAAAACATCCTCATGGGATCTCAACGCTGCTAGAGACCCTCTTCTCCACAGTCCTGTGAGCATCACAAACCAGCCCACGACCCAACCAGGAAAACAGCTTCAGAAGCTCAAAGCA
Source organism: Ondatra zibethicus (assembly GCA_004026605.1). Lineage (NCBI taxonomy): Eukaryota > Metazoa > Chordata > Mammalia > Rodentia > Cricetidae > Ondatra > Ondatra zibethicus. The sequence continues at coordinate 98,983 of PVIU01004704.1, forward strand.
GCCAGCCATGTGCTAAGGAGAGAAGGTGAAAAGGGACTATGGTTTGGGAAAGGGAGGCACTGCCCCAGGAAAAGATCAACGAGAGGGAGACCGACAGATGGAGTAGGTGGAACTGGGTAAGAACAACACACAGTGGCTGGTAGAGACGAAGCCTGCTGCCTTGTACGCTAACTAGCCTTAAAAGTAAAGTAAAAAGAAAATCAAAGTGGACTTTTGGTCCTGTTTGTTGGATAACAGTCCCCAGAGTCCTGTCATCTTGTTTTCCTTCATCTTGAAACCAGCAGTTCTGCCTGTCAAAAGGCTGAGCAGCATTCTCCAAGGCGCTGGGAGGGTGGTGTGACTGTTTCTGCTGGACATGAGAACACACAGGTATCTAAATCTCTCTTGGTAGAGACTCTTCTGGGGCCAGTGCAAAGAGAACACAGTATGCCTTTGTGGCCAGAGCCCCAAAATATGCGAGAAGAACGTACCCACTGAAGCTTTTCTCCTTCAAATTATTCTTTCAGTTCACCAACAGCCAGAAAGAAACAAAGCATTGCTGTTCACCTCATGGGCTCAATTTAGAACAACTTCTTTGAAGAAAGCAGGTAATTCTGTGTTTCTAAACACAGAAACCAGGTATCAGAGGGAAGGGGAGCAGGTCAGGCTGCAGATGGTCCATCACCTTCCTCTCCCTCTACCTAACAACCCTGCTTCTGTCTGTGCCCACACCTATGCCTCCATGCCTTTGGGAAGCCGTCTACTGTGCATCTCCAGTCACGGGCAGGATTTGGGGATGTGAAGCAAAACCCACCTTAGTAATGGTTCACTCCAGGAATTCTGGAGACAAAAGGCACACTGAGTTTATATGGGTGGAGAGCTGAGTCTTGGTTCCTCTGGACCACGTGGGCGACAGAATGTGTGAATGCCATAGCTTGTCATTGGTAGAAGAGACCTCATGAGAAGGAGGGCCAGCCAGTCAGCCTGCACACATGAGGTTGGCTAGACTGGAGGAAGAAGAGCCAGGCAAACCCATTCAGGTTTCGGCCATGCGGGGTGGGGTACGTGATCTACAGCTAGCAGAGGCCCACGGAGACAGAGAACCTCGTATATGCTCACACCAGCGTGGCAGAGCTAGGGTGAGGTGGCTCAGGACTCTGGGGCCACTGCTGGCATCAAAGGCTACTGGCTATGTCTTCTAGAGAATAGCTCGGGCTAAGAGAACAGCCTGGGCATATGCCCACCTCAGAAATAAAATGCCCTCATCTGTATCGGCCTCATGTGCTCTCCTCCATCAGACACACGGAGTCCTCAGAGACCCAGAAAGCCAGGCTTTGAAGGTAACTGGCCTGTGTTTTCTTCAGGGTTCAGGGCAGCACTGTCAACACAACTTCCTCCCAAGTAACCTTGGACTTTACCCTCCTGCAGGGCTGTGCCCAGCCCTGTACGTGGTCCTGACTTCTTAGCACTAAAAGAAAAATGCTAGCTGAGGGTCTCTGGCTAAACTGGCTGTGGTTTCTGAAGAAAAAAGTACATTGGTTTTCTTTGGACCGCACGGAAGGAGACAACAAAGACACTCAAAGTCATGAACCTGCAGATAGAGCAGTTTTTTTCACCTTGTATTTTTCTGGAGGCAGCGGATGCTCTTTAAAGGTCGGCAGTTGGCTGGGTTCACTCCCTCATCAGGAGCTAATCAGGCACCGTGTGTGCACTAAGGTCACAACTGGGGGGGGGTACTGATGAAATGCACATCTGCCCTGGACTCCTGGGGGAGTCAGGTCTGAGAGTTGCTCTGAGGACTAACCCTGAGTCTGGTCCCACATCTGAAGTGCACTGGGGTTGGGGAGGCAAGCCCACTGCAGGAAAGGCTTCTGTGTTCAGTCTGGTCACTGCATAAGCCATACCCACCAGCACCCATCTGGGAGGCAGTAGCCGTAGAAGAAATGACCATTTATATCCTGAGTTCTGTAGAAGGAACAGCGGAGACCAGCTTCCCTTCCCGTAAGAAGGGTGAGGAGCTGGCAGGCATCAGTGGGGTAAGGGACACAACACACCTGGTATGTATTTACTGCCCAGACTGAAGTCTGGGACATCCAGAGTCACAGCGAGCCACTGTATGCCGGGAGTCTGCCACTCCTGCTTCTGCAATCTCTGGGGATGCGGGATCACTCCTGGCTGACCCCTGTTCACACTGCCCTGTGCACCAAAGAGCAGTTTTCTACGCCTTGCACAGGAGGGGCTGATTGAGGGATGGAAGGAGGTTTGGGGAAGGCAAATCCAAAGAGAGAACCTGGAAGCAGCCTGGAACGGGACCACTGACAGCAAGTGACTCTTGGTCACTAAGTTGTGTCTCCATGGCCAGCTGACCAGACTAAGTGTGGCCTCTGGTCAGCAATCAGCCCCCTCTGCTCATGGAGCTCAGTCACATCCCAGTTCCTCTAGCATGGGGACCTGGGAGATGCCACGGTGTGTTAGTCATCAGCCCCGTGTTCCTCCAGCATCATGGGAAAACTGACAGGTGCCCTTCTTCCCCTGGAGCTGGATGCTGTGCTCAGGCTCAGGGGCTCCGGATCTGTCTTCTCCCCTCACAATTCACAGGCCATAATGAGCGGTTAACATATTGACTGCCCCAAGAAGGCCCCGAGTCATCTTTCGCAAAGGCCAGCCCGGAGCTAGGGAATAATGACTGCTTCTCCGAGATAATTAGTAACTTTCCTTCAATTAAAATTGGAAAACACACAGAGCAGAACATTTATCTCCTTTAACATCCGGGGAGATGTGGTAATTACTCCCCAGCAATGGGGGCCAGCGCAGGGCATTGCTGGCGAGTCTGGTCTTAGGAGGTTGTTTCTCTAAACGTGGAGAGATATCTCAGGGTCATTGTCATCCTATGAGCTGACCTCGAGCGGGAGGGCAGGGGACCTGGAAGGCCTCGGGGAGGTGTGCACCCTCCCGAGACACTCATCAACCTGCATTTCATGTTGCCTGTGCAGGGGTCCCTGATGTCTGCTTCTCCTTGACACCAGCTCTGCCTTGGGAGCAAGCTTGACAAACAGCTCATTATTCAAACAGATGTTTGCTTTGTTTCCGATTGCTATTCCGGAGGGAATGTGGCTTCTCTCTTACAAAATGAAAACTGTACTCCAGCTTGCTCATGATGTCAGGTCTTCCCAGACTGATGCTCCCGGCTGAAGAGACTGGTGACTCAGTGACAGGATTCGGAGGGCCTCTGTCTTCAGCCATTGATCTGCTGTCTCCACCGTGGAGTGCCGCTGTGGCACAAGGAGAGAGCTGAGTCCTGGGTAGATTCCTGCCGGAGCCTTCTCGCCAGTGCTTGGGTAGCACAGCCCCCAACTGCACCTATGGGCTGAGGTCTCAGGCCTCCTGGGTTATGAGACTATTCCTGCCCTGTACTGCGAAAAGGAGAGAGCAGGCATCCCCAGAGTCTCCTCCCTGCACGTGGTGCCCTCACCCCCACACCACACGTCTATGTAGTTCTATCTACTTCCTTCCATCAACTGTCTGCATTTGGAATGTTCTAGCTAACAGCACTCATTGGCAAATTCCTCTAAGTGAATCAAGCCTGGGGAGACATCAGGGGAGATCTCTTTCCCAGATGCGTCCGTGCCCAGCCACCTTTACTCCTATGGCGAATGCTCACTTATAGGTTCTGTCTGCACCTCCTGAGTACTGGGCCACTCTCTGGGGTCTCCATGTAACCACAGGAGAGGCCAACATTTCTTGCAGAGCTTACTTTGGTGATGGCCACTCCAGTAGAGGGGCAGAGGTGCTATGCAAGGCAAGTGCCTTCTAGTCCTGGGCGGGGGGGCGATCTTCTGATTGACCCTCTGCATAGAGGGAGCCACACTATGTCCTAGAACATTTTCAGGGTCCAGCCGTTCACGTGTTCTCATAGTTCTTTGTGGTCCTGGGTCATCTCTGTAAATGGCTGAGTCTCATGGCTCCCGGCACACTTACCCTGTGTTTCCCTGCCAATGTCAGGGGCACACGACACTTTGAAGAGACTACAGGAGCAAGTGTGTGCTGGATCTGCCAGAGAACAGGCTTCAGGAATCTCCAGTTTCCTAGGTGTGGCCGTGACACACTTCCGTCAGTGTCCGATCCTTGGCCAGGCCTTGTTGATTGTCACGGAGGCTGAGAGGAGAGGTTCCTGGTCACAGACACCTGCACCGTCAGCAGAGGGGAAGGTGCTGGCTGTGGTCTTTGAGGAGCCAGTTCAGAACGGATTTCAGTGGGCTAGCATGGGTATACGCTGGCCTCACTGCCTTGGAAAGACCTTCTTGTGGTGGATTCAACTTGCAAGACGAAGGCAAGGGATGGAGCTCTTTGAGGTTCTGGAAGGAGGACAAATTTTCATGCTGTTTCTCCACAGCTGGGAGGGAATCCTTGGTGGTCACATAAGGAGAGTCAGGGAAGCAAGCCTGGCACCCCTAAGGCAGATACCTGAGTCAGCTCCAGGCAACCTGGAAGGTGAGCGGCCAGGCCCTGACCCTGGGCTGTGTAACTTTGGGACTCAGAGGAAGTTCATACAAAGCCAACTTCCTAGGTCCCCTGCCTGCATCTGACTCCGGGGCTTTCACATCCTTCTCCTGACAGTAGACCACAGCTGCTTGGTGCTCCCCGCTGACCTCAAGTCCAAGAGAATTGCTTTGCCACATCTGGGGAGGTGGCTGCTCCGACATGGGCAAGCACAGAAAGTAAACAGCTTCAAGTTTGGGCAGACATGCTGAAAATGACAGCATTCTCAGGAACACTGTTTTCTGCTGAGATGCCCAAGAAGCGTTTTAACGCTCAGCTCCCAAGCAGCCCTCCTGCGGGTGATGCCTGACTCCTTTTCCAACTGTAATCTGGGTAGCAAAATGAATACTCCATCATTGTACTATGAATAGTAAATTAACCCAGATAAAAGTGTTCAACATCCAATCAAAAGCATTAAGTAACTAGGAGACTCAGATTGGCGAGAACACTGTGAAGGCAATTATAACTAATGAATACATTAACTTCAAGAGGGCGGATGGTTCCAGCCGCTTCAGGATCTCTCCAAATAAAATTAGGGTGGGTGAGAACAAAGCAGGAACCACTTGCTAAAAAGGACAGATTTATTGATTGCCACAGGCCCATTTGAAAGGTTGCTTAGGAGAAGGATTTGGGCAGGGCAGACACAAGATAATCATCAATAATAAAGATAAAGGAATCTTCCGGCTTTAGTGTCTTTCACGATCAACAGAAACAGACCCACTCGGGCCCTGCTGGGGCCTTACATGTGGTCATTTTATTTCTTGCTTGTTTTCTTTTATGCTATCCTGATTGCTACGCTTTCAAGGTGAAATTAAATGGAAAACATGCAAAAGAACTTCAAACCCATCATTCCCCAGGCAGTCGTTACTAACATTTGAGGTAACGAGTCTTTTTTTCTTTCTTTTCTTTTTTCCCCCTTTTCATGTACATTATCTGATTGGAGGTAGTTGGAGAGTATCCTGTACATTAAAATGGCTACTACTTTTATTAAAATGATATATTCTGAATTCAAGCCTTAAAAAATATTAGAGAAACATAAAAAGAACCTCTCCACAGTCTGTGGAAATGGCTTGGGGTGTACTTGCTATGCAAGCATGACATTGCTCCAGATGCCCATGACCCATGCAAAAAGCCAGGATGGATGTGCGCACCTGCAGTCCCAGCACTGGAGAGCCAGAGACAGGAGAATTCCCAGGACTCATTGGCCAATGCTGGTCAGTCAGCTATAGTCCTGGTCTCAAAGAAACATGGTGAAGAGAGTTTGGAGATGTCTCTCTGGCCCCGGAGCATCTCTGGGTTTTGGTATTCCAGGCAGCAATCTGAATCCTGTTCCCATTCTCAAGCCCCAGCCAGTTGTGTTTGCAGCCCTTCCAGCAGGTTCCCTGGCCTGGGAGGTTTGATCTGAATGCTGCTCCTCCAGTGACATCAGAAGTCCTCAGCCCTCAGGGCAGGTGGCAAGGGAGCAAGGCTAGCTTCCCTGCTCCTGAGCAGTGCCTCAGAGACGAAGGAGAGAAAGAAGCAGGAATAGGAGGTGCCGCAAACAGGGACACAGATGATACAGATAGCCCTTCTGTATGCTGTGAATATTTTTAAATCCCATTGGTTAAAAAAAAAACAAAGCTGCTTTGGCCTATAGCAAGACAGAATAAGGCCAGACGGGAAAGCCAAACATAAAATAGAAAGAAGAAAAGGATAGAGTTGAGGGAGATGCGAGCGGCAGCCCGAGAAACCGGCCAGCAGACCAGAAAAAGCCATGGCCACGTGACAATACAGAGATTAATAGAAATGGGTTAATTTAGATGTAAGGGTTAGTTAGTAGTAAGCTTGAACTATAGGCCTAACAGTTTGTAATTAATATAAGTTTCTGTGTGATTATTTGGGACCGTGTGTTTGGGACACTAAAGCTCTGCCTCTGTTTACATAGAGATGCATGCAAGCAGTCACATTTGTGAGCGCAAACCAACAGATGTGAACATGTGTGTTCTTGTGTAAAAGCTCCTGCCATCACACCTGGCCACCTGAGTTTGATTCCCGGGACCCACACAGTAGGGGTAGAGAACTGACTTCTGCACAAGGTTCTCTGACCTCCACACATGTGCCAAGATGTGCCATCCACACTAAATAAACACAAAAAAATGGAAGAATAAACTAATGCCCCTATATTGTGATGCTGAAGATTTGGAGCCAAAGTCCTAAATTCTCAGGTGACATCCCTTATTTGCGCAAACTGACAGGAACTAAGTCTCGAAATGCTGGTAGGCCAAGTCCACCAGTGTTTGGCCAGGCTTTTCTTCTGAGCCCTGTGAACAGTCTGATAAAGCACAGGTTTGGTTAGTTTCGAATCCTAATCAGAGTGGGAAGTTCTCAGTGTGCTCATGAAACATTTGGGCCATATTTATATGAAAGGTATTTATAGTTTATTTGAACTTGCAATTTTAACTGGCATCCTGTTCTTTCTCAGGTTCCACAGATCACTGAGATGCTCTGGTTTGCCCTGGCTGCTCCCAGGGACCACAGAACCACATCTCTAGTTCCATAGGTCACCAAGATGCTCTGGTTTGCCATGGATGCTCTCAGGGACCACAGAATCACATCTGCTCCTGGTGTCTTCCTGCTCTGTGCATTTTCAGATTTCAAAGTATTCTTCAAGCAGGTGTGTTTACTATTTCTGTTTTTGTTTGCTTGTTTTTGTCATTGATATTGAATTTTCCCCCATCCTATTTCCTCTTTCTTCCTCCCCCTCTTCCTCTCTTTTTGTCTTCTCCCTCTCTTGCTCCTCTTCTCTTGCCTATTTCTGGTGTTGTGTTTTGAATCTGAAATGCCTCTTCCAGGTTCGTATTTTGAATGCTCAGCTCTCAGCTTTGATGAAGGCTGCCTGGTCTTTCAGGGGCGGGGCCAAAGCAAGTAGAGATTCTGGAGGTCACACAGGCCTCCAGCTCTGCCTAGAGCACTCTCTGCTTCCTGCCTGCTGTGAAGTGAAGGAGCAGCCCCACGATCTCACTGACATGAGCAGAGCCACCATGAGGAACTAAAAGCCTCTCTGAAGCCACGAGTCAAAAATCCACTTTCCCCCCACTTAAACTGCTCTGTCCAATAGTCTGACACATCCACTGCATAAACAACCACAGTCCCTGGATAAACCACCCAGTCAGATAGTCTGACCCAGTCCCTGGATAAACAACCCAGTGAGTATTGCACTAACTGAAAACAAAAGAAAAACCAAAAAACCAGTACGTAATTTCTTACTCTCCTTGATTAGCAGTGTCTACAATCTGTCTGTTCTTTGAACATTAAAAGGTCTAAAATGTATTTTTTTCTTGGCCATCTATATATTCCCTGTGCATATATGAAAAGTCTTATTTAAATCCCAATTACACTTAATACTCATAAATCCTGTGTCTACATAGCAGAAAGGCTGAAGGCATGACTCACCCTCCTGTTCATCAGGCCTGGGCAGGAAAGCGTCAAGGAACTCTCAGCAGAGGCCCCGCCTGAGCTGTCCTAGGTGGCTGAATATGACCATCATCGTTGTCACCTCAGTGGCACCGTCACATTTACCTCCAACGTGTTGGTGACAGATTTGTCTTGTCTCCTCCGGGCTACCTGAAACCACTTCCTGCTACCCCAGGCCTCTGTGGGCTGCTGACGAGCATGGTAATTTCTAGTTTATCCCAAGGCAAGGCTGATTTGCCAGGTTGGATGTGATGAAGAAGAGAATCTTCAAGCAGGAGTCTCCTGTAATTAAGCTGCATTGTGAAGAAATGACTTGATACATTGGCTTATTCGGGCTCCGGCAATATGATTAAAGTCCCCAGATTTCTTCAACAATCTACCTCAGAGAATAGTGACATCATATTTGGAATTCTTGGGAAGTTAAAGAACTTAAAGAAAGATGCAAGCTAAGGGCCAAACAGTGACGGACATGTCTGTCAGGGCAGCGTGAATACTCCATTTGTGAAGGAGTTGGCCAGCAACCCAGTCCTAAAGGTAGCACAGCCAGGACTAAGGGCCACTTCCCAGGGCAGCCAAGCTCCTAGAGGATGTGGTCAGTGCTTTCTACTGTCTAATGATGTGACACATCACAGTGACTCTATTTAATTCCTCTTCCCTTTTAGGCTCCGTGGAGGGGCACACACTCTACCTGGTGGCCTCGCGCTCATTCCTTTGGGCTGTAACTTTGACCAGCATTCTCTCGGAATGAGATTCTAGTTCTACAGAGACACTGAGGTATCTGTTTGGCACTGTAGACAAACTTCAGCTAGCCCTTTCCTGGACAGGAAGAGGGTCCAGCTGGCCTTGCTGGCTAGGTGACATGGTGTCTGATACATTGCAGTTGTGAGCCACTAGCCTCATACATTCTAGGTGAGACATTTAGAAAGAGATGAAAGAGAGAAGGGGAAAAGGAAGACAGAGAAAAGCAGAGAAGAGAGGGAGGAAGGATGAGGGGAAAGGAGGGAAGGGAAGAAAGAAGGAAGGAGAAGAGGGGGGAGGGAAAGGAAGGGAAAAGAAAGGAAGGCCTGTTGTCACGTTTCTTTTGCTGTGATAAGATGCCATGACCAAGGAACCTGTCATGAAAGTGTTTATTTGGAGCTCACAGTTACCAGGGGTGAGAGTTCATGGTCATCACGGTAGGGAGCAAGGCAGTGGGTAGGGAGACAATGGCACTGGAGCAGTAGCTGAGAGCTCACATCTGATCCACAAGCATGAGGCAGAGAATAAGACCTAACAGTGACCTCAAAACCTGCCCCGCTGACACCATTTCCAACAGGGCCACACCTCCTAATCCTTCCCAAATAGTTCCACCTACTGGAGATCAAGTACTCAAATATATGAACCTGGGGAGGCCAATGGGGTGGAAGGACGTTCTCATTCAATCCACCACAAAAAGAGAGATAAAATGCAGATAAAGTAGCATGGAGATAGGAGAGAGAAAAGGTAAAGGCAAAGCATTATGTCTTGAGAGCTGGATACAAGGGACTTCTGGGGGTCATTCCAGAGCCTGGGGTGGGGCAGAAGTTCAGAATGGCATTGCAACTGCAAAGCTCCACTATAAAAAAGAAATAAAATACATTCTGGTTCCAAAATATCACTCTATCTAATTACAAAAGACACCTGAGCTTCCTCTCAGTTTCTGAAGTCATCATGACAGAAGACAGCTACATCGTAGTTACCTTACATGGGCTGTGGGGGACGCGGGCTAGATAAAGGGCCCAGTGTGCAGCCAGAGTTTTCTCTCCCAGGCTTTTCCAGCACTGATGCCAAGTGGAATCCAACGCAAGGGTCTTTTTTGCTGGGAAGCCCAGCTTGGTTTTCAGTGTGATGGCGTTAGCCCTGTTGCTCCCAAAACTTGTGTTGACTGGTTAACAGCACGAGTGTAGGCTGGAGGAGAGCGTCACTTTGGACTGGGACTGCGGCTGCTCATAGTGTTGGTTTCCAAGTGACTTTCCTGGCGTGTTTTCTATTTGTTTCCCCAACCTCTTGTTCCAATCATTCCCTCAGTGTGCTTTCTCTGTCTATGGGATTGCAGGGCTCTGTGGGAAAATGGAAGATGGCGTCTCCCTTGCTCACCTCTTCCATGAGGCCCTGCCCTTTCCAAGCTCTCTTCAAGTCCAGCGATGCACGTTCCCTACGATAGCACACAACAGTCTGCGCCATTAACATGCACGAGGGCTCTAAAACACATGAGTAAGAAAGGTATTTTACATAAATCAATATTCATGTCTCATGCTGCTTATAAAGGATTGTCTTCAGTCTCTCATGGCTCTTCTTCCTCTCTGCCTGCCTTTCAGCCTTCCTCGGAATACTACACATATGTTGGGATTCTCTAATAGGGTGATTAGCAATCTTCAAATTCAGATCCCAGTGTGGCCGTGGTGGATGCTGGAAAACTGATCAAATTTTTATCAGTTTGAAAGGAGGGTGGAACCCACTCGCTTTGTCAGACACCACAGTTTTATTGTCAAAGACACTTGACTGTTTCCTGCCCAGGTGCCTACCAGCACTCCACAGTGCCTGCCATTCATGGAAGCCAGCGCTCAAATTTTCCTTCAGTATTTCTGAGATTGATTCCCCTGTCTTCTATTAAAAATGAGCAGCTATTGAACATTATCCCACAGAACAGGCGGGAAATTGATCCCTTCTCTTGAATCTGTCTGACTGGACTTTGATTGTGCGGTGGGGATGCCTAGGGGACAGCTCTGAACCTTTGCCTCTCATACACAGGGAAACAGCCCACAACTTGTTCCCAGCAGTGCTCCAGGTAACGGCTTTCTGAGGCTGCTACGCTGCCTCTCCATGCTTGACCCCTTCTTGTTTCGGATCCCTGCCCCTGCATCAAATTACCGTGAAGTCCTTGAAGCCACAGAAAATCAAAAGTGGGGAAAAGATGCATCCATGCCCCTTGGATATTAGCTCTGTGAGTGATTCAGGTATGAGCTTCCTAATGCCTATTTTATGAGTGGCTTAAACCACCTTCAAATATAGGTCAGGAAATTATTGGGGCTTTATTTATTCACTCTCCTTTGGGGGCAGGTGACTGAGGCCTCCCTTCTGATTAATGATGAGAAAGGAATACACTGAAGGCAGAGCAGGCCCTCAGTAAATATCCATCACTTGACCGAGGAGAGAAACAGTACTACAGATGTGGACACTGGAAATATAAAGCCAGAGATGAGGGATTAGAGACCATTGTTTAAAAAGAAAGTTGCATGGTGTCTGTGACTTAGCTCAGTTGGTAAAGGAAGTTGATGACTTTTTGCACAATTCCCAGAGCCCAACAGAAGAATTCAGGCATAATGGCATGCTTGTTTGCAATCCCAGTGCTAGGGAGTTGGGGACAGGCAGATCCCTGGAGCTCAGTAGCCAGAGCCTCCTCTAACCAGTGGATTACATGACCATGAGAGACCTTGTCTCAATAAATAAGGTGAATGGCTCTTGAAGAAAAATGATATCTGAGCCTGACCTCTGGCTTTCACATGACACACACACACACATGCATGCTCATGCACAAACACATGCATATGCACATGCATGCACTAGCATGGTGTTATTGCAGAGTAGATTGTAATAAGCCTTGAACCATCACCTCATCCCTGGTGACTCTCTATAGGTTCCTTTATGCATTTCCTTGTTCCTTTCTATGCATCACTTCCCCTGCCATGCATGAAGCTCTCGGAGCCTCTTCCAACCCATCCATCCTACAAACATTTCTTGAGCACCTACTATGTGTCTAAACTTAGAACACATAACAGAGACAAAATGAGGCCACCAAACCACACTTCCTTCCTATCTGTTGTTACTAAATATAGAGTTTAAATTTCATAATAATTGTCATTAAAAGACCTTTATTTGGTGAGATGTGAAAATTATAAAAATAAAAATTGTAGTATTCATAAACAATGGGACAGAGGCCATTGGAACCACACCCAATTGTCCCATAAGGACAGCAGAAGTATTATGACAGAGACCCTATGATCATAACCCTTCAAAAATCGCTCCACAGATGATGGAAACAGATGCAGAGATCCACAGCCAAGCATTAGGTGGAGCTTTGGGAATCCCATGGAAGAGGGGGAAGAAGGATTGTAGGATTCAGAAGGGACACCACAAGAAAACCCACAGAATCAACTAACCTGGGGTCGTAGGGGATCACAGAGACTGAACCAATAACCAGGGAGCCAACACGGGACTGACCTAGGCCCTCTGCATATGAGTGACAGTTGTGCAGCTTAGTCTTCCTGGGGGACTCCTAATGATGGCAGCAGGGGCTGTCTCTGACTCTGTTGCCTGCTTTTAGGACCCTATTCCTCCTACTGTATTGCCTCATTTAGTCTTAGTAGGAGAGGAAGTGCCTAGTCCCACCGCGACTTGATATACCATGGCTGGTTGATATCCATGGAAGGCCTGTCATTTTCTGAGGAGAAATGGAGAAGGAAGAGTGGAGTGAGGGGAGAGCTGGGAACTGGAAGGGGAAACTGTGGTCAGGATGTAAAAGCAAAAATTAATTAATTAATTAATTGATAGATTAAGAAGGAAGTCTGCTTAGCCCAGATGAGTGGATGAGGAAGCAAACCCTACCATTGTCTCCAGGGCTGTGTGACCCAGCCTTCAGCCTGCCACACTGTGATGTCACTGCTCCTCAGCACTGCATGCGATGTCCTGCATGATCATATGTATTTGACTCACACTCAGAGGGATCTCTGGGAAATCGCCAGTCTATGTGGGGACACCTTGCTATTGCCAGCTTTGCAGACACTGCAGTGTAGGCATCCTGCCCAAATCCCCACAGAGGTACGGTGCTGGATGGATCCATGGGCGTGAAGAGCTCTGACCACGAGGATGTTGACCTCTCAGTGAGAGAAGGGACCATGGCATGCAGAGGGCAAACAGAGGTGCAGACACCAAAGTCATTTCTTTCTTCTCAGAACTATTTTATTTTTATGTGGAGTGTTTGCTACCTGTCCTTCACCACAGAGAACCCTGCACCATCACTGTTAACGCCCCTCCCCATCCCTTGTCACCACTCATCACTTTGGGCATTCCTGAATGCTGTACCTGTGTGCTCTGACGTCTGTGTCACGCACTGTCAACCTCCTGTTTCCCTTTCTCTCTGTGTTGCTATGGGGTAATTTCTATCAATCAACAGCTTATGAATTTCCCTTTCAAAGACAAATGGCCTCTTTTGTTGAGTTCTTGATTCCCAAGACTGCAGCCTTTGAGGAACGTGTCTGGTTCTCCTTCGAGCCTGGCTGCTTGCTGTCACCACACCGCACTCTTTCTTGGGGCTTTCTTGCTTCCCTAGTGCAGGTGTCACTTGTGTTTGGGGCTCGGATCCAGCTGTGTCTTCAGCTGCCGGTCCTTGCTTATGGTGAAGATTTACATGTGCTTGGTATCATTTGAGCTGAGCCCTGTTTACCAGGTTGGCAGTTGGTATCCTCCAGTCCTAAACTGAGGATATAAATCCCCAGCAACTCTGCGATCTCCTTTCTAAAGGAGATTCTGGGCATGTTGCCCTTTTCTGAACAATGACTGTGCAAAATCTATGGCTTGGAGAACTTTTGGAGATTGCAACTATTTGAACAAGAAGCACCCCTGTGGGCTCGGGTCTTTGGACACTTGACCCCATGTAGTGGTGCTGGTTGGGGAGGTGTGACTTCGTTGGAGGAAGAGTGCCACTGGAAGTGAGAGGGAAGAGCTCATAACCTCACCCCACTTCCACCTTTCTCTCCGATGTTTGAGGTTCAAGGCACAAGTTCTCAGCTTTCTTCTCTTGCCGCCATGCTTATCCCTTGATGCCATCCTTTTCCACCATGATAAACTCTAACCCCTCCAAAACCATAGCCCTAATAAGCTTCTTTTTCCATTAGTTGCCTGTGTTCATGTCACAGCAGGAGAAAAGTAGCTCTTACAGTGTGGAACGGACGCTTAAAAGAAATCCCATGCTAGCTCAGAATTGAGAAATAGATGGTTATTTATTTAGGGGTAAACTCACAAATCAGAATTCTCTGCTTGAATGGAGAACAGAGATCTAATCCAGAAATCCAGCAATCTGAAAGAGCAGCCGGGAAAAAGGAAGAAAGGGCAGATGCAGGCTCTGCATCTGCATATATGGTCTAAGAGGCCATGCCCCAGTAGGCGGGTAACCACAAGCTGTAATATTTCCTACAGCAACTCCCCCTTTAATTTAAATAAGAGAGCTCTAAGCCTAATACAAAATTATATACAATAAGAACAAATATCCTACCCTAACTAGTATAAGTCTTGTATAATAAATAACTTGGCCAAGTCATGAGAGGAAAGTAACTACAATTATCTAGTCTTCGACACCATTGAAGATCCGAGAAGGGAAATAATATTACTTGAGTGAGCAGGAAGTGCAGTCAAGCAACTTCTGAAATGTGCAACAAATGACAGAGACAACTGGCTACCTGGGCAATCACCCAAAGTCTCATTTGCAACATTGAAGCAACCAATTTTGTCTAAGGCCTAGAATAACTGACAGACCATTTTCAAAAGCAGGAAAATTTTCAAAACCATCTTACCCTGTCTTGGCAAGATTTGACAGTCCTGCTTATCCATTTCTGGATACTATGTGTGTGGGGGACAATAGTCTGTATTCTGTCAATTATATTTTAAATATAAATATATTTTAAATGCTGATTGGCCAGTAGCCAGGCAGGAAGTCTAGGTGGGACAACCAGACAGGAAGTAGAGGCAGGTTAATGAGAACAGAAGAATTCTGGGAAGAAGGAAGTCCTAGTGTGCAGTCATGACCCAGCCACAGAAGAAGCAAGATGCGACTGCCTCACTGAATAAGGTAGTGAGCCACGTGGCTAACATAGACAAGAATAATCAGCTAATATAAATTACAAGAGTTAATAAGAAGCCTGAGCTAATGGGCCAATCAGTTTATAACTAATGTAGACCTCTGTGTGATTTCTTTGGGACTTAACAACTGCAGGAACCAGGCAGGACAAGGACCAGGTGGGACAGAAACCCAGATGACAAATGGCACCCACATGAACAACTGCACCCACATAAAGCCTGTGAGAGCTTGGGAAGTAATTCTAGACAAAAAAGAATAGAGTTGAGCACAGCTTATTGATACCAGCATTTTCTCAGGTGGGCTCTATTTGCTAGAGGCAAATGCATCTCATTTAAGAGAGGTTTCCTGACTCAGCTTTAGCTGTAGAACCTTGCAGCTCTTTTAAGAGGTCCTGCCATGAAACACTTAAATGGTGTTGATGAAAAGCTGACCACATGCTTTTTGATTTTTAGCAGTAACAGGAGAAAAGCCACGTTGTTTTAAAATGCCAGCTTTCTGGGCTGTCCTGCCAGGGCAAACTCTGACTCTTTTAGGCAGGCAGTCTGACTATGGAGCATTTGAGTGTGGTCTGTGAGCACACTGCTGCAGCTTGCCTGGTGGCAGGGACCTTGAAATGCCATAGAGTTGTGGCAATAAACATGGGTCCAGCCGGTACCTCCACTGTGAGCCTGGAATCTCAGAAAGGTAAGGAATGGGCTAGATCCAGCTGTCAAAGCCACGGCTTTAATCCTTGCAATATTGCCTAGCAAGTTAAAGACTCATGTGGTCAGAAAAAGAGAGATATACAGTAAAGAGAGATTCATAGATGAAGAAACTCTAAATGGTTTACAGTGTGTTAAAAATATATGTAGGCTTGGGAGAGAAAAGCAAAAAGGTTAAAGTCCTTAAAATAAAAAGAAAAGAAGGAGAGTAGTTGGGTGTGATGGCACACACCTTTAATTCCAGTACTTGGGAGGCAGAGGCAGGTGGATATCTGTGAGTTCAAGGACAGCCTGGTCTACAGAGTGAGTTCCAGGACAAAGATACACAGGGAAACCCTTTCTCAAAAGGCCAAAAATTAAAAATAAAAATAAAAGAAATAGAGTTTAAAATAAAACCATGCAAAGATGAAAAATACACAGAGAGTCTGGATACTGCATGTTATTATGTCCTCTTTGAATTGTTTGAATGCTGAGGAAGGAACAGCAACTGCTAAAAGATATTTGCTTATAAATGCTGCTGAATTAATCCAAGATAGGTATTCTGAAAATACCTTGACTTCAAAATTGAAGTCAAAAGGAAGGTATGTTACTTTGGAGAGGAGGTTTTGCTTTTGTTTCCACAGAAAATGAGAGGATATTGACTTATTCTGAGTTAAGAAAAATCAGGTTTGATCAAGGAAGACCACCTGAGAAATCTCTGGTAGGAACATATGGACCAGATGTCTGAGTTCTACATCCAGAACAGATTCAAGACTGCTGCCTGAGATGATCAAGCCTTACAGAATACTCCAGTCTTGACTTGATGATAATTATAAATTTTCTTTATGTCCCAGTAAGATTATCAGCACCCCTAACCAGCAGGAAGTAGCCTGGAAAACTACACCCACATTCCCAAAAAATGGACTATGGATATTTTCTTTTGTTTAGAACATTGGTTACAAGCTGTTATGGCTAATGGTCAGGAGAAAAGCTAAACAAACGATATTAGATTCAGAGTTCTTTTTTTTTTTCAAAAAAAAAAGAGGGGAAGTGGTGTAGGACAATGGTCTGTATTCTGTCAATTATATTTTAAATATAAATATATTTTAAACACTGATTGACCAGTAGCCAGGCAGGAAGTCTAGGTGGGACAACCAGACAGGAAGTAGAGGCAGGTTAATGAGAACAGAAGAATTCTGGGAAGATGGAAGTCCTAGTGTGCAGTCGTGACCCAGCCACAGAAGAAGCAAGATGTGACTGCCTTGCTGAATAAGGTAGTGAATCACGTGGCTAACATAGACAAGAATAATCAGCTAATATAAATTATAAGAGTTAATAAGAAGCCTGAGCTAATGGACCAATCAGTTTATAACTAATGTAAACCTTTGTGTGATTTCTTTAGGGACTTAATGACTGCAGGAACCAGGCAGGACACAGATTGGGTGGGACAGAAACCCCGACAATATTACAGGGCTCTGAGAAGAACTGAATATCAAACCTCTGTTCAATGAGATTTTGGTCCCAGTGATGAATTCCTAAGAAGACCCTTTTGTCTTTCCCTCCCGAGTGAATCCAGGCGACAAAGCATGGACAACTGACAGCTATTGTAGGTGGGCGGCTCTCTTCAGTGTTGACTTTCACCTTCCAGAGGGTCCTCGTGTCACAAGGGCATCAGTTTCACCTGCTCACTTCTCTTTGTCCTTTCTGGGATATAAATGCTGTCTCCTCAATACCATCAAGTTCCCCATACCATAGGAAATGTAGCCTCATAGCCAAAGCCAGGAGGTTTGAATCATACCCTTAGGAAGAGAGCTGGGGTCTTGCAAAAATGTGTTTTAACTTTTTAAACCTCAGAGGACTGGGGAGAAGGCTCAGTGGGTAAAATTGCCATCTAAACCCAACCACATGTGGTCAATCCCAGGGGCCCAGTTAAAAGCCAGATGCAGATTTTGTGGTGCACATCTATAATCCTGGTATTTCAATAACGAGATAGAAGGCAGAGGTCAGGGATTGGCCAGCAGCCCCAGGGGCAGCTACCACCAGCAGGAGTGGGAGATTCTGCCCTAAGGAGGTCAAAGGCAAGAACTGACTCTTGGTACATGACTTCCGTAGACACAACATGTATCACCCTCACAGAAGAGTAAATATTTTTAAAAAGCTGCCTCCTACCACAGTGCTATGGGAGGCCATCACCAACATCTCTGTGCACTCCTGGCTCCTGTGGCAGTTCTCCTCCCCCACTTACCCCAGGCTTTCTACCCCTCCCTTCCTGTCCACAGGTAGTTCCTGAGCTTCCAGCTGTCCTGCTATACATACACAGTAATGTGTCTTGTGTTTGATCCACATTTAAAAATAATCTCAGGGAGGCTTTGGATGTCCTTGTCTATCCCTTCACTAGAACCAGAAACCTGATTATATGTCTCATTTGTGAGTTTGCATATTGCTGTTGTCACCTCATAGGCTGCCCATGCCACAGTGGTAGGCACATTCTTGTATGAATATTCAGCTCCTACTCTGGGAAGGAACACAGCAGCCCCCAGCAGGCACTTGTGGGATGGATACATTAAGTGGAAAGTAAGATCATTATAACTCCTACTCTCTGTGTAAGAGCATCCTCTTATAGGCAGGTGGCTCAGCACCCTGCAACCTCCTCCAGCAATCAGCTGATCCCTCTCCCCCATGGCAGAAGCATCACCAGTTTCCTCCTGCCCATCTGGGAAACTTAAACGGCTGGTAGCCTCCTCGCTCCTCCCACAGGGCTGTCCTTCATTTCTTGCCTGTCCGCACTGCCCTGAGAGTCCCTTATGAACTGTGCTCTTATTCCTGCTTGAGCCCTCCCGCCCCTGGAATGAGAGAGTGTGAAGTCATGGTGGATACCTGATTTCATTTCCCAGCTTTGCCTCCTAGCTAGGCATGTGACCTCAGCAAGCAGGAGCAACAGCACCACTTCATGGTGTATGTGAAGGATGGGATGGAGCTGGGGACAACCAAATGAAGCTCTTGGCATGCGTGTACTGCCTGTCCAGTGCCAGAGAGGCCAGCAGATATTCCCTGAGCATGCTTTCTCTAAGTGCCTGCTGTGGCACCTCACATGGAAATGCCTGTAGAGTGGATGGATAGATGGATGGACAGATGGTTGGTTGGATGGATGGATGGATGGATGGATGGATGGATGGATGGATGGATGGATGATGGATGGATGGGTGGGTGGGTGGATGGATGGATGGGTGGGTGGGTGGATGGATGGGTGGGTGGGGGGGTGGGTGGATGGGTGGGTGGGTGGTTGGGTGGATGGATGGGTGGATGGATGGGTGGGTGGATTGATGGATGGGTGGATGGATGGATAGATGGGTGGGTGTGTGGATGCATGGATGGATGGATAGATGAATGGATGGGTGGGTGGGTGGATGGATGGATGGATGGTGGGTGGGTGGATGGATGGATGGATGAGTGGGTGGGTGGGTGAATGAGGGAGGGAGCCCCAATCCAGAAAGCAGTGGATCCTACAAATTAGTGAATAGTTAGATTTATAGAGTGGTGGATCTAGGTCCTTATCCACGGTACCCAATTTAAGCACTTAACATCCTCATATCCCAATACAAATGGGTGTTATTTGCAAAGTGGTCTCATAGCAATCACTTACTCAATTAAAAAATAGACTTAGAAACATGTGACCTTCTAAGCTCAAAGTATCAAGCATCACCAAACAAGACCGAAGTTCCCAATGGCTACGTCAGACAAACCCGGTCTCCAGTCCATCTCTGCTGCTGGTTTAAGGAGTGTCATTCTAAGTTTTGCTCTGTGTGATGCACCCTTTCTGAAGGCTGGGGTCCTTCTGCATGTGTTAGCAAAGGTGGGGTTATTCCACGAACACAGGCCAGCAGCTCAGTAGTCTAACGCTTCTGGGTCAGTACCAAGGAGGCTTCCTGTTCACAAGGATGGCTGCACTCCAGAGGCAGAGGCAGCTGCAAGAGGCACAGCCACCCTCTCCATCAGCTCCTGGTGAGGTCGGTGAAATGTATTCAATCATAAGCAATGCTGCAACACTGCAGTTCCTCTGCTTTTACATACACATACAAACATGTAGCATTTAAGTTGTAAATGTTAAGTTGCAGATGTGTTATGTATGTAATATAAAATAGCTGTTATTTAATCACACACACACACACACACACACACACACACACTATACCCCCAACCCACATCAGTGTTCACTGTGATGAGAATTAGCTCCAGTTTCAACCCTCTGGGAAATACCTCCAGCCTTGGGGTGGGGGCGGGTCTTGGATCTGTAGGGCGCCCGGCCTCCTGGATGTCTCCTTGCAGGTTTTTGCTTAGCAAAGCTCCTACCAAGCTCTCTATGCATGTGTGTTAGAAGCCAGGGGCTTTTACAGTTAGTACTTTGTCCCACATCTGTCCCACAGTGTCCCTGTATGTGTGTGGGGATATCATGTCCCTTGGACACAGAGAGAGCCAGTTGGCATCTGAATGCAGACACCTGGTCCCTCTGGTACTAACTGTGCCCATCCCTTTCCTGAGCTCTGTCAACGAGGCTCTTCCTTGTCCAGCCTCACCCCAGCACTTTGACTTCCCCCCTGATTCCTTCCTGCTCAGGCCGCTCTTGTTCACTCAAGCAATTGAATGCAGGGATAGGAGGGGTCAGCTCAGAAAAGGCCCCGGAGCCGAGAACACTTGCTTGCACACACATGCACATGCACACACCCATGTGTTCATTTCCCACGAGTACAATAGCAAGAACAGGGCGTATCGACCCCTGCAGTGCTTTAAAGAGCTGCATGGATGGATAATCTATAAGTGAATCGCTGGTTATTCCTGGGCCGGGCTCCCCGCAGCTGTCACTCCACCACGGAAGGGGTGGGAGCGCTCTGTCCTCCCATCTCCTCCTCCATGATGTCACTTAGCGCACGCAGAGGCTGCTGTAGTTGTGGCATTGCTACAAGCAAATATCAGAATGTTGCCCTTATCCAGTGTGCATGGGTTAATTTAGAACCCAACACTGAACTCCTCATGTAAGAGGGAGAAGGGTGGGATTACACGCAGTCCCTCACTGGCATTTCCTATTTTAATATTTTCATGGAGAAGAGCTGGAAAACAGCATACTGATGGGGAACCTCCTTTAGCCAATGGCCTTTAAGAGGCTGGACCAGGTTGGAGTGTGACTTTGGGTAGCTAAAAGCCACAGTCCCACCCGCTTGACCTCTTTTCTTCCTGTGAGTCACCCCTGGATGTTGGACCCCATTCCTATTTCCTTGTTGTGATCCATGAGTTCCCTTTTAGGAAAGAAAAACCTTAAAATACTGTATTTGAAGTTATCTTGGGTTTATTTGACTTGTGTTCCCCCCATGTGACGCGTTGTGCATCAACATACGATCATGAGTATTGAAATGCCCAATGCAGCAGAGGTGTAGAGTGTTTACACGTGTGTCTTCGTATCAGCCTATCACCTGCTTAGAGCAAGTCTTCAGAAACACACAGATGTCTGTATCAGCTACCAGAGGTCAGTCAGACAGCCCTCTGTTGGGCAACTTCCTTTTAATCAGTATATGGAGGTGTTTTTACTCTGCCCCTAAGGGCTACCGACTTCTCCCAATCATGCATTACCTTTGTTTATTTAATCAGAACTCCATCATGCCTGCTCCCAGTGTAAGCGATGCCACGAGAACCCTTCTGTGGTCATCTTTGTGTCATGTGAGCAGGGAATTAGGGATCTGTTCCCAGAAGAAGGAGTCTTGGCCATGAGACACACAGATTCCTGGGGTACTCAGATAAGAACAGTACTAAAGCAGGGTTCTGATTTAGGGTACTCACAAGCATACCACTCACAGGTGACAGCTACCAGATCAAGAGGAGACTATGAGGACAGCCAGAGGCCCCTGGAGGGGCTCACGATGTCCCTTCCAGCCCTGCGTTCTCTGGCCATAGCCATGTTTCCTGTGTTGGTGAACTTTACGTAATAGACGCAGAGTACGTCCATGTGGTGACATCGATGAGTGTCCCTCAGCTTCACGAGCTTCTTGCTGTCCTTACTGGGTGACACCCCCTGTCATGGTGATTGCGCTCGTCTTTGTTCATTGCAAATCTGACCTCCGTAACTGTTCTGAACATACCCCCAGAACACAGATGCATGCGTGTCTGTTGCCTTTCTCCCCAGAATGTTCAGGCATGAAGCACCTGTGGTCCGGCACTGACCCAGTCCTGTGGACACCTCTGAAGGAGCTCCCACGGACAGGTCAGGGAAGTGCCCGTGGTTCCTCATCCTCACCAGCGTTTGGTGTCTTCTGTCTTGCCAGTGTCAGCCATTCGGGTGAGTTTGGGGTCCCACCACCTATCAGGCTGAACTTACATCTGTGATGATTGATGTAGCTTGTCACCTCTCTAGGTGTGTGATGGCCACTGGTGTCCTTCATGCGGAATGCTCATTTAGGTCTTTGATTGCCTACTGGGGTGTTCAGTGGGTAGGAGGAATCCCTCATTATACGCTGATAACGTATCATGTGCTGCAGACATCTTCTCTCCCCTGGCTTGTGCTTCTCTGAGGTATCTTTGTGTATTTTATGGGTAACTAACTCATCACTCTGCCCACCTGCTCCATGCTTCTCCTGCCCGCTCTGTGGATATTTTCCTATCCTGAGGTTTGGCGATGCTCTGTGTTTTGTCTGAGAGACAGAGTACTTCCCTGACAGGTGTCCACAGCATCCATATCAGGATACCCCTTCTCACCACACAGTATTTGACTGCCCTGGGCCATGCATTCATGGATCCACCCTCTCTGCAGCGCTCTCTGCCTCTCACCTAACTCCTGTGTAGTCAGATTCCATCTCCCTGGTCTAGTGGTTCCCCTCTAAGTTAATTGTATGTCTCCCCACAGGGTCCCACAGATGCCCAGGGTGTTTACTATGGTCCTTCTCCTTGGCAGAGCATGAATGTCTCCTTAACCACAGTGCTTGCTGGAAACCCTGACCTGCCTTTCTGTCCTCCCTTTACCTTCTTAGGGCAGACCCTGCACAGTTCAAGGGCAAAGCTGTGGAGAATGGGGTTCGCCTCCCACTCTCCCCCATCAAAGGGACTTTGCTCCCTCTGCTGCCGATAAGTCCATTTCACTTTACTTTTTATCTCCCCGGTAGAAAGAGTCCCTGGTGTATTCTGGTGGCAGTTCCTACAAGGCAGCCTGAAACCCCAATGCTATGTCCTTAAGTATGGAACATTCTAGGAGGAACTCACAGAACTCACCGAGACCCTGGAGACCTTGACTTCCTTGAATTCTGCTGTGGTACTTGATGCTGCAGTGAGGAGCTTCGTGGGTTGTTTTACACGGTTCCCTCTCTATAAGTCGGGCAAGTGTGGATCCAGATCAGAGCCTGAGATAGAGGCATTTTAAACTTTGATAGAAGAACAACACTGCAAATGGCCCTCGAAAGCTGCTGTCTGCTTTGTCCTTTCGATGCAGCTTTGCTGAAGCTGATATTTAACTGGAAATTGTGCGTCCCGAGAAAGGGACACGGCACTTTTCCAGCAATGCCTTAGGGCCCACTTACAACGTTTAACCTTCCATCCTGTGGAAATACGCTTGCAGCCCACATCAAAGGAGCACAAATAAGCCTTTGATGGTTTAACAGGAGCTGGCAAGTAAAGACAGGTGGCCTGGCCATCAAGGATGCCAATGTGCTGTGAACTCTGAATGACATTTGCCTCCTGCTTCCTTTGAAGACAGTTTTCTGCTCTTTCCCAGAAAATATCAGCCTGAGGTGCCCACACCAGGAGCGCTTTGCAGGGGAGCTCAGGACCCTGGAAGCTGTGGCCAGGGGGGAAGCTCTCCTTTAGCCACTTTTCAATGTGCCTGTGTGTGTGTCTGGAAAGACAAGCAGATTCTCCTGACTTCAGGACAGACAGATTCTCCTGGCTTCTATTCCCCACACACACCTAGGGGAAAAGTTTGGGCTGGACTCAGCTGTGGGCAACTTTCAGCACCCTGATCTGTTTCCTGTGGGTGGAGTTTGGCCATCACCTTTCCATTGTCAGCATTTGTCTGAAACTGGCCTTGAAACAAAGTTGCACTTCCAGACAGAACCAAGTCCCAAGAGGCCAGTATCAGGCAATGCTGGCTGCAGTTTCCTTTCCCCTTTGAGGAAATGTGCAGCACATGCACGATGGAATTTCCTCTCAGCCATAAAGAAGAATGAAGTTCTGTCACTTGCAGGAAAATGGATGCAACCGGAGACCGTCTTAGTAAGTGAATTAAACCTGCCCCACAATACTAATATACTGTGTGCTTTCTCTCATTTGCAAGTTCTGAATTTTATAGAGATATAAAATCCCACACTCATTTATGTCATAAACATAGGAGCCAAACTGTGTAGGAGAACAAAGGGGATTAACAGGAGGGAGCAGGGGTGGGGGAAAGGTGGGGAGTATGAGGGTAAGGTGGGGAGTATGGGGGGAAGATGGGGGTATGGGAGAAAGGTGGGATATGGGGGAAAGGTGGGGAGCATGGGGGAAAGGCGGGGAGCATG